>WEKX01015114.1:30089-63026 GCA_013390025.1 Pitta sordida | reverse complement strand
GAGAGGCCGGGTCCCAGCGGCCCCGGGAGCCCCGCGGAGAGCGCGCTGGTCCCGGGCTGCCCGGAGCCCGCACCGCCCCTTACGTGCCCGTCCCCGCCGCGGGGCTCAGCCCCTCCTCGGCCGGGGCACAAGGGCAACACGCTTTTTTCCTGGTTTGTTTTCTCCCCACACCCCCGTCCCTGAACCGCAGGGAAGGAGCCCGCTGGGTCTGCATTTGAGTCCTGTTGCTTTAGAGGCGGCAGATTGTGTTCGGGTTCTGTGCCTCTGTCGGCAGCATCCTGACGAGGTTTATTTCTGTTTTATTTTTATTTCCGATTGTTTAAGGCTAGACCCCTCTATATTATACCGGGAGGGGATTGTACTGATGGAAGAAGTCAATTAGGCAGAGAAGAGATCTTCCTGAAATGAGCTGAAGTACACAAAGCAGTGGGGTGTGATGTAAACGCAGAGTGCTGGGTGACCCACTGCTGGCCATGAGGCTTTTAGCTGTTCATTCTTTGCCTTTAGTTAGATCCAACATCCAGCTTCTGAGGTGGAGTTACCAAGAGAATGACTGAAATAAGGTAGTGTAACTGTGAGTGGGCCTTGCAGCAGGAAAAAAGCGGAGCCACATAAATACCATGTTGCTGCAAACTTTATGTATCAGCAATTCTTGTTCTCCATGTAATGGTGTAAAATTGACTCCTTCATTGAAATGGTTTTATGAATGCCCACTGTCCATCCCTTTAAAATAGATATTCCAGATAACCCCCTTGTTTATCATTAGAAAGCTAGCAAAGTGTTTAACAAGGGAAGTAACATGAAATAGAGAAGTGATTTACATGGGAGGGGTTGGCTGTATACATTACAGGATTGCAGATAAGCTATGTAAGTAAACAGAAGCGCAGTGCCCTGTTATTGTGCATGACTATGGAGATATCATGGGACTCTTTTGCTAGTTAATAGCATAAGGCTTCGTGGGAACTGTTTGATCTGCAGGACTTTTGCTTGGCAGTAGTTTACTTAAGGTTATTACACTCTGTTTGGAGACTTGTATTTGCTAGCCATTATTGCATTCTTAGCTCCAGGCTTCCCAGAGTTACAGGTTAGTAGGTCAATAAAAATTGCACTGAAATGCTGGAATGGGCAGTCTAGAGTTTTAAATGTGCTTGGGGAATAACTAGGCAGTAACCAGAATGCTGAGGATTTTTTTTTTCATTGCGTCTTTATGCTGGTCACTGGTGATGAACCAAAAATACTTTTTTTTTGTTTGTTTTTTTTTCCAGTGAATACCACAGATGTTTTTCCATTTCTCTTTTAAAGAGGAAACAAATCATATAAGCTAAATACAACATTCCCTTTCAGCATAAAGCAACCAGTGCCCTTGATTGAATACACCAGGACTTAGTTCCTTTTGCAAGTGAGCACTGGGATTAGTGCCACTGGCATTAGATGGGGCTTGCCAGAAGCAAGAATAAAAATGTCATCAGGTTTCTGCTGTTGTCGATTTACATGTTTCTTTTAAAACTCGAAATTTGCTGCGCTGTGCAGGGATGCAGTATGGAAAAGGATGTTATTAGATTGCTGTTGTGTTACAAATACTCTAATAAAATTTTGAGTCACCCAGGTTAAAGCGCTCGCAGATCTTGTTGTGACCCAGTGGATTTCAGGCGTGCGGAACGAAGCCTGAGCCTGGGCTCCGTGCTGACCCTGTCTGAAGCCCTGCTTGTTCCCCGAGGAGCTGCAGGATGTGGTGTAATCCCCGTTCTGCCAAAATCCCTGAAGCTGGTGATTGACTGTGTCCGTGGAGCAGTTCCATTCATGTCACAGAGTACAATTTACGCGGTTAAACTGAGCCATATGGTGTGTCCCCCCAGCACGGTGGTGTGCTGATCATGAGGGATGAGTTGGATGTTCAACACAGAACTGTCATGGAAAAATGAAAAATATAAAATCTTCAGGGCGGTTTCAGCATCTCTTGTGTACTTCCCCCTTTTCACTGGATATCCTGGATGGGAACATTATATACTATATCACAGAAATGTTGCATGTTGTACCTCTTGGCTAATTCAGTTTGGTCTGTTTTTATGAGGGTTTCCTGAACATGAATATTATATATATTAGAAATGTTGCATGTTGCACTTTTTGGCAATTTCAGCGTAGTCTCTTTTAGTGAGTTTCCTACAGAAGTTATTCCCTCTTCAACTTTATCCCATCTGCATTTTTGCTGTTAAATGCAGGTAGCACGCACTTCTTGACAAGTTTTCCTTGCTGAAGTATAAACATATGCTTTGTAGTAACATGGTTACTTGCCCTCTTATCTACGTGAAGAATCTCCCTTATAATTATTAATGGCTGACTTGTCTGCTTCTGCACCTGTAGGGTTAGTTACAACTGTTGTAGAGTGTTACTGCTATACCACTGCTTGACTCTGCCAGATAAATCCCTACACAGATAAGCTCAGCAGCAGCCAGGTGTTGTGCATAAATCCACTTCTTACATTGATTAATTTTCCATTTGAGACCCTGATTTTGCAACCAGTTAAACACCTGCTTAACCTTAGAGCTATGGCATTGAAATAGATGGGCTACTCTGAGTGTAAAGTTGAACAAGTGTGTAGTTGTTCACAGGATTAAAGCTTGCAAAGGGTTATTATACAAAAAAACCCAACAAACCCCAGCCAAACCCAAAAGAACCCAATCCACTTGTGCTTTGCTCCGATTCTCAAGGATCTGGTAGGTAGCTGCTGTTAATTTGGTTGTTTTTAAAACATAGTGACATGGGGTGGTGGAACTGGCTTGGGACTGGTATTTCAGTCATATTAAGGAAGAGTATTTCTGCTTTTAGCTGATGTTTCTGTGAGGGTTTGAGGCCTCTTTTTCCACCTGGAACTGCACCGTGGTGAAGTGAAGGCTGTCAGAGCAGTAATGCAGAACTGCCACTGCTCAGAAATAGGGTGATGAAAAGGCAATTTTAGTAATGTTTGTGTAAAAATGTCACCCAGAAGCCTGGTAGGTTTTGCATTTATGCTTCTATTCGTAAGAGGGGCTGGAGGGATTATTACTGCAGCAAAATTCTGTATCTTGGTTTTGACTCTGATATTTAGATCTTGTATGCATTGTGTAATGGAAATTTCTAGGAATGACCAAAGAATTTATAGTACGTATTAGAATATTAGCTGGTGGATAAAGTCTTAAGCTGATGTGAGTGAAATTTTAAACATACAGTTTTAATGTATTCAAATGATTTAAACATGAAGAGAAAGACTGAGTGTTCTGAAGCAAGACTTATGTATGCAAAATTCTTCTAAAAGTCAGAGACCCTGCAGTTGTCTATTTCTTGGAGAATTTTCTTCTATTTTTCTTCTATACTTATCCCTTGAAATGAATATGGGAAGGTTTGGGGTTTTTTGTTTTCTTCCTTTTTTCTCCCAGAAGGAGTGAATCTTTAAAGTACAGAAATTAATAGCTCATAAAGGAGAGTCAAGTACTTCTACCTCTTTTGCTGTGATGTGTGCACTGGTGGTTCACATCTGAAACATAAATGATGCCTTAGAATAATCAGAATTCGTAAGATCATGAGGGAAAAAACGAGATGTGGGGGGAAAAAACAGTTTGATTCATCATAGAACCAAGGTTCTCAACACTGCTGTATGCTGTGAAAGAACTGAAGGAAATGCTCTTCTCTCTTTATAGGATTTCACTTAATTCCGTGTGGTTCCGAGTATCTGAGCCAAAAATTTACCAGTTGTTCCCCATGTATATCTTTGTTCCACCTGCTAATAATTTTCTTTGCATTGTGTTTAAACCCTTCTAAGCAGGCTCTTGGCTCCTGGTGGCCTGTGTTATTCTAAATAGACAATGCAACTGCTCTATCATTATGTGTCCTTGAATCCTTTGAACTTTTCAGTTCTTCTCTGTGCCAAGGTTTTACGTGTGCTGTTGGTCTAAGCCACTACAGGAAGCTAAAGTCCTTATCCCATTGTGTATTTGATGATGATAAAGTTGCTTGTGCCTGAGCATACCACATCCTTTTTCTGAGTGGGTTTTATTTTGTTTTGTCGGGGTTTTTTTGTTTGTTTGTTTTGTTGGTTTCTTTCTGTATATGGCCTATAAGCATTTCAAATTATAATTTCAGCTTACTTTGCCATAAAATAAAACTCAAACAGATCCTTACAGAACTTTTCTTCCATTTCTTTCCCTTTCTCCTTTGAATTAAATGCCTGTGTACCTCTTCTGCATGCCCTCTGTGTGTGTCTGCATACCAGTGTATGTTCCTAGTCTCAGGTATAAGATCCAGCTGGCAGTTTGTAAAACGACGACCCCAGTGACTTATTGCACCCTGAAGGGTAGCGGTGTCCTGACTAAGAGCATAGCTGTGTGAAATGTGGTAACAGGAGAAGGTAGGCCAAACCCAGTGCAATAAATGCATCTTTCTGTTGAATTTGGGAGAAGCCCAAAGCTACCAGTGGAGCCTCACTCACCATGTGGTATGTCTTGGCCTTCTTGACATCTGCAGTAAAGTGATTCCTGGTGGCTACTGAAAACGAGATTGAATTGCAGTCATTCCTGCTGGTGTTAATGGGAATCTGACTCCAAATTTCAAGCATATAAAAATATTTTTTCATGTAAATAGCACATGTGGTCATAGAATGGACTGCTGGGAATGCCTCTGGTATCTGAGCACTGGATGGGTGTTTGTAGCTCATAAAGTAGGAACAATTTGCTCTAAGATTTGCTGCTGGGTTCTCACTGTAACATTGGCTTTGCTACTGCTTCTAGAGCTTGTATCTTGCAGTATCCAGTAAGTCAGTGTCCAGTCATTGTTTGCAGTGTTGCCTAATGTAAATGAATAATTACAGTGTTGTAGTATGCTACTATAGTTTGATTTCTACTTTTTTCAATGCTCACTTTCGTTAAATAAGTGTATTTACATCTACCAAGGACTCCTTAGGGGCATTGATGTTATCAAGTGACATGGCACAAACAAAAGAACTATTTGCCGTGATCCCTTGTGGGTCCAGGACCACACTTCTACTTTGTCTCCCCGTTGGCACAAGAGGTTGCACCAGCTGCCTGTCCTGGACATGCAGGAAGGAGTCAACTACTGGGGACCTTGCAACCACATTATATCTGGGATGCTGTGGTTGTTGTTCTGGAGCAGGGAGGAATCAATTAGATCATGAATGGTGTGCTGAGGACCTTAAATATTGACCCAATTCAAGTTTTCACTGAAAAAATACCCTTCGTCACATAAAAGTGCCGGTACAAATGCACCTAACAAATTAAAATATGATCAGAAAGAATGTCCCCAAAACTTCATAGTGTATGTGTGAAACGCAGGTCAGCAAATGATGAGAAAATTAGCCGGCAAAGTACAAGGAAAAATGAGGAAATGTTAGTCAAAGAGCGGGAGTCCTTTTGAAATCAGAGCTTCTATTTGTTCTCAAAGGCTGACATTCTCACTAGGTCAGATATCTGAAGAGGTGCTTCAAAACTGGAGAGTCTTCCTGTGTATGGCATTGCGCCTTACAGGTACGTGACTGCTAGGTAACAGGAGCCTACAAATGCTGATATCATCTCACTGCCTCTGCCCAAAATCTGGTTCTGAATCCCAGAAAGTTCCAAAATATCCCAAGGTTTCTGGCTCTGGACTCCATGTAGAGCAGCTTGTGGTTTGTGCTAGGATTTCTGGGGCTTCATGACTCCCTGATGGGGAGTTTAGGAGTTGGGTCGTGGGATTGCAGCTTCACAGAGGGTTGAATACTGGTTCTAGTATTTTGATAGGAAAGATGTGGGTGAAAATAGGTGAAGATGAGTGGCAGTGTAAGTGATTGGTGTTTCCAGAGAATGAAGTAAGCCCCAGGATGACTGTTGTTTTTAAGGCAGGAAAGACTTGGCACGTGGAGCTGTGATAGTCTTAAGGATGGTAGGCAAGACAAGGTTTTCAGTCATGGGTGTCTCTTATGAGATTAACACAGGAAAAGAAGTCAGGCTTTTGGCACATAAGCTCTATTGTCCGTCCTTTCAATTCTGTTAATCTCCTCTTTTCTTTTATGATGGCAGCATGGACCACATATTTTTGAGCCAGATCCAAGTTAGTTGAAACAGAACCTGGTTTAGTAGTAGCTGGATCAAACTCCAGTGTGAGGCACATAATAAATAGTTTTGGTGTGTTGTGCTGCAATCTTCTGCTGATATATCTATGTAAAGGTAACAAGCCAATTAACGAGAGCTATTGTTAGATCTAAAATGTTACCCATAGTTCCAGTCAGGCATGGATTTATTGATGGTACTGAGGGGATCTGAGCATGGCACGGCCCTCTTCCCTCCAGTTCCCCCAATCAATATTTGAGATGCGGAGCTACTACGTGATGGGATGAAACTTGCCCCCTCTTTTGTTTGTTTATGGCTTTTTTGGTTTTTTTTCAGTGCTACTACAATTATCCCATCAGTGAGGTCTGGATAGGATATGTGAAAGCTCCTTTCCCATATCGGGAGGCACTCAGTCAGCCAGTAAAACAATTTGGATTAAGACTGCATTGAAGATCTTAATTTATTTCTTTGGCCAATATGCAGTGCAAGTAATACATATTTCTGAGAGACTACATCCTCTGCTTCATAGAGAAAGCTGCTCAACATTGTGCTAATTTATTAAAAACAAGGCTCAGACATGAATTGCTAGATCTTCGATAACTACAGCTCAAACGTCTTTCCTCTGTAAGAGAAAGAAGCTTTCATCTCTGGAAAATCATACAGCACTTGAAGGATTGGTGGAGGTCATGACTAAGATTACAAGGAGACAGGCCATTTGTGAGCAGGAGAAAATGCAACAGAGAACATGGTTTTGACCTACTTGATATTTATAATAATTCATATTGGTTTAATAGCCTGAAAGTCACATGCTTTGCTTCAATTTGAAATGAGTTGGCCAGTGTAGTAGTTGGGTTAGAGACATGTATTTTTAGCTGGCAAAATGAGGTTATATCAGCACAGTCTGCTGCAAATCCAGACTGCCTGCTTGTGGTTTTTACATGAAGATCCTCTTGAGATAAAGAGGAGATGGAAAATAGCTCCTCGGTGGAGTAGGGGAATGGAGATCTAGACATCCATAGGTAACGATGTTTGTAATCTGTCAGCTAAATTAAGTTTTAAAGTTGCTTAAATATCCTGTATTTTAGGCAGATGCTTTATTTTTCAGCTATCTTCTGCCAATAGGAATAGGCTTTAATAGGCCATAATTGATTTGTAGATGCTCAGCGGTTACCAGGAGAATAAGCTAACGACCAGCCCAGTGCCTCAAACGCACTCATGTTTGTTTTTGTGGTGTATCTCAAAGTATCAATGTTTCAAACCAAATCTTTCAAGAACTTTCCCCAGCCCCCAGTAGACCCACAGCCAGCCCATGTCATGTGGCACTGGGGAGACTTTGGCACTTGACTGAACATAAATCTGGTATGTATAATTCTGTCCTGCCTGGGTAGTCCCCATAATCCATTTAAATAAGAATTGCTGGTATGACAGAAGGACTTTTCCAGATAAACTGGAGAAATGTATCAGAGTAGCACAGAGTCTCACAAGTGTATGGCTGAGTGAAATACTGACCTCTGCAACAATGGAAATGTGTATATATGTATACCCCAGCTTCCTTCCTTGTAGATGGGTTTCTTATTGACTGAAATCTTGAACTACTTCTTAAATACCTATTCTGGATGGAAGACCTGTTTCTTTTGAAAAAATAGTCTCATCAGTGACCTGTGATTGCTGTTCTACAGGAACTCTTCTGTGGCTGGTGGTGAGTTTCCACATGCATTTGCAATAGTCAACCTCTGGCTCCTTTGTCTTACCTTTTCAGGGAAAAACCCTTCATAATCTCTCAGCATTCATAAAAAATGATGATTTTGTCAGACTGTGTTAGAAATCACAGCTTTTGTTCAGACTAGCTATATGGGATAAAACCCTTCTGAAAGGATAAGAGTTTCAGTTAGTGAAATGTGACAGTTAAATAAGATCAGAGATTTCCTCTTTGGCTGCAAGTATTTGCATGAGTATTTCTGTCATAATAAATAATAAAATATTTCCTGTTAAGAAATTGGATTACTTGAACATTGGTGTTTTAGATCGCTGTCTTTTTACATGTTCTGTATATTCTTTTTTGACAGGTTATCATAATAATTATCAATATGAGGACAGTTTATAAGGCTATGTATTATCCAGGTCTATAATAGTCCTCTAATGTCATACCAGCTTTGCTCCCAACAAAATCAATGAATATTTTGCTGTAGCTAATGTGAAGCAACGTCGTAGAGGTTGATGATTAAGACTGGTGCCACTGACTACTCAGTAAAAGTAGCATTTTGATTTTTTTTGTGTAGTACCGGGATGGCGGCCAGTTGGCCTCTGAAGATAGTTTCCATAGCTACTGTCCTACAGAGAAAGAAAATGCTGCCACAGCATTTTTCCTTTGGACCTTTATAGTTTTTATGCAAGCTGTCAAGAGAATTAATTTTCATCAGATGTATTGGTTATTAGCTGTTGAAAGCAGGGGGGGCATGGGTGGGTACATATGATGAAAAAGGGCATTAAACTAAGTAAAACATCAAGAGATTTTTTATGTACACAATATAAATGCATTTCAGCTTTACAAAATCCCATTACTGCAGCATCTGATATGCTAGAATGCAATCTATGCTCAAACGACAAGGTCCTGAGACTGCTCAACTTTATTTCTGAAAATAAGCAAGCCCGGCACTGACTTTCACTCTTGCTTTTTGTGGATGTTGTGATCTAGGTTTTTAATTCCTTTTTAAAATAAAATGGAAAAAATAAACTTCTACCTGCCAGGAAAGATATCAAACTTTCACTAGTTTAAAATAAAGACAAGTTTTTGTATCTGATGTGTATAGAAGAGCATAAAAAGGGCAGCAAATGCTACAGCATTATGTTTTACAAAACCCAGCATTGAGTATGGGATTATTTCTTGTAGTTGGCGTGGGTAAGGTCTTCATTTCACTCTGCAGTGAAGCTCAGGGCTTGTTGTTTCGAAGTTGGGGCTGGTTCTGGGAGTCATTAACATGTGGTTCTATTACCGGCTCAAACTGCACATTTCCTGTAGATTGCTGAGGCAGAAATAAGTACTTAAGTACTCAGATCGTAATATTTGAGCAATTTGTGAAGATTTATGACACCTTTTCTCATTTTGTATAAAACAACGAAAGGGGCTCTCTCAGCTCTCTGTAGTTATGGATCCAGCTGCTGTTACTGTGCTCTAACATCTTCAGAGATTATAATGTCACCTCTCACTCCCCAGGTTTGTTCCCTTCTGTGATGTCCAGGGACAGTACGCACATGTTTCTGAATGGTTTTGACCATAACCTTTGACTTTGGTGTCAAACCAAGTTTGCTTAGGAAAACCATCACCAAAACACATGTATTAGACTTGGTGAGATCAGCTGTTGGTCAGAGTGTGGTGCTAATAATGCCAAGGTCTGGGTTTAATCCCTCTGTGGGCCATCCACTTAAAGAGCTGATGATCCTCATGGGTTCCTTCCAGCTCAGTCTTCTGTGATTCTATGAAATTGTTGGCTTCAGCAGTATAAAATTGTAAAAATGCTAGTGAAAAGCAGAGTACTTTGGGGAAATACAGGAAGAGAAGATGTGGAGGGAATTAATAGAGCAATAGAGAAGATGGGTGTTGGGGGGTGCGCTAAAAAAGGGGAAAGCCTGGCTCTGCTCTTTGGTGTGGCCATTTGGTGATTGGCCAGGGAACTCCTGGGAAAATCGTTTAACCATTGAGGAAGGAGCAGATTTACAATCTAAGTGAAAAAGTCCAGCCGGAGTGTGATGGTGGTTGGAGGTCTCTACCGAGGAGGGGGTAAATAGGCTAAAACCCTGAAGAGCAGAGGGACCTTTTGCTTTGTGGAAGACACAGCAGTTTATTCCCCTTTCTCTCCAGTAAATCTCTCCCTGTCTGATTTTTGGCTGGCCAGCTGGGCCCTAGCAGGGGCGATGTTGTATGTCTGAGGCTGCTGGCGCTCTGGCTGCAGACATGGCAGGCTGTCGGGAGGCGGCGGAGCGGTAATTAAAAGCCCATCTGGGGGATTGTGGCCGGGACTGCGGGAATGTCCCGCAGGTCCTGCCGAGCCTCCGGGGCTTCCAGCAGGTGCCTGAGTCATCCTGCTGGCCCAGGGAGTGGGGCTGAGCCCTGCTGCCTCTGGCCTGCCAAGGGCTGGCGAGCCCCAGCCTGAAGTAATTTCTAAGCCCGGCTCATCTCCAGCTCTGGCTATCCCGCTCTGTCATTGTCCTGCTCTTAAAAATCTGGGCTGGTTGTTTGTCTGGGGTAATTCAGCTGATTAAATACATGTCAGTGGCAATGGGCTGACTGAAACCAGCCATCTGGCTGCCTGTTTAAAGTGTTAAATTATTGCTTGGTATGGTGTGTATTGTTTCCTATATAGTTTTTAAATACTCTTCTTCATTAATACTTTTGACACTATCGGGACACTTGTGTGCATTTACTTAGAAACATTTTCCTCATGAAAATAAAGTTGATTGATATTGTTGTAGGGAGTACAAGTACTCCAAGAAGATATTACTGTTTTTAAGGAAGATATGTCTTTGGGAAACCTTGTGACCATAACCTGTGTATAGGGGAAAATGAAAATTATTCTGTACCTATCTAGACAATAAGTTGCTTTTTCCATCTGTCACTTGCAGTTCTGAGAAATTGGAAGCTCAGGATTTTTAAACAAAGCTGTAGTTTTTACAGGTACACAAAGAAGCATTGCTTATAAATAGGTACAGTTTTTCATGATGTTTTCACAGGACACTGCTGGGAGAAAGTACCTGTTGATAGACCTCATGTACCTTGAGAGTTTATCTTTTCCTATATCTAAGATTTTAGAGAAAGCAGGAGTGTGATAACTGGAATAATTTTGAATTTAGCAAGTAGCTGTATTATCATCTAACACACTGGGCTGTTGTGTTGATGCCAAGTGATGCCTTTCTAGGCAGAGCTCTGTGGAAATGATCTTGGGGCAAAGCCTTACCTTTGTAGCCAGAGCCAGCGGAGGGGCAAAGCAAGATCTGTTTCTTGGTCATTCCTTCTCACTAAAAATATTCAATGAAGGGATGAAATTACATGATGATGGCTTTCATTGTCAACTATGAAAACTGGTTTTGTGGGATATGCAGTAATGAGCAGGTACTGGTTTGATAGGAAGGAATAATATGCAGTCTAGAAACATATGGGGTTTTTCTGCTTCACTAAAAAAAATCCTTAACATCTTCTAGATAGCTTCCAAATGGCAGATGAAACTAATTAAGACAATATCTTGTTAAGAAAAGTATGTCAACATGGAAGCATCTTAGCATATGAAAATCTGCTGGTTCCTGCAGCCTGATTAATGAAAAAGGAGAAGCTATTCTGTTCTGCTTTGGAGGCTTTTGGGGAGGAAAGGGAACACAAACGTATTGATCCCCTGAGTTTGGAGCAGCTCTGAACAGCTGTGTAGTAACTTATACCAATAGTAATATATATTCTGTATAGGCAAGTACTTTCAGCTCTTTATGTGCTCTTGTAAACATTGTGAAGAGCCACAGTTACAATTTGGTTAATGAACCCTGGGCATTGAGGAGATTGCTCTCTGTTGGCTTTCTCTAAGAAAGTTGCTGATTATTGGTGGCGAATGTTAAAGTAGGGATTGGGTAAACGTGTACCTTAGGTTTCAGCAAAAAAAAAAAATCAAGAGCTCATATAGGCACTTTCTGTCAGATGTATTAATCTCATATGTACTAAAGGCATGGCTGTGTAATGACACATGAGATTTACCTACAAAGTTTATCACCAATTTTATATATGGGTGTTTTATGTCCTACTCTATTAACCTCGATACTTAAAGTGTGGTTCTAGTTTTATGATCTGTAATATCAAAGTAACTTAAAATCAAGATTAGGCTCACTTAATTGGAAAATGTCCTTTATTAGATTTATTTTCTTGTTTTAGCTTTTGACTGGGGAATTTAATTTTGAAATCATCAATACCTTCATTTGAAATGGACCTTTTCCTAATTCTGTAAATGAGGTAATACTTGTGGCAATGCTGTGTGAGCACTGTGTGGTTTTTATTTTGTTTCCTACCAAAGGTGATATAGCTGGCTGTGAAGATGATTATACTAAGTCATTTCAGAGCACAGTTCATTACCCAGATACAATACTGGAATCTTTCTGCTGTGGAAAATGGCAAGGAGCTTTATTCAAACATCAAATTGGTTTCAAAACATGCTATTTGTTGTGGAAACTGGAGAAATATAGATTTGCCTAAGTGTCCAGTTGACATTTAAACTGCTGAAACTCTTTCCATTTTAATACTTCAGACAGGTAATATTTTAAGGATTTCTTAGTATACATTTAATATGTTTGCAGATGCCTGAACACTAACACATCTTAATCGTTAGTCGCTCGTGTCTTTTAAATTGTTTCGTTTGCTGAAGTTCTGCTTCCATCGAAGTTGGTGCAATCTGAGCTTTGAGAATCTGGTCTCATTCACAGAGCAGATCTGACTGATGTCTCTGGGGAAAACAATGTAAAATTCCCCAAGAAATTTTTTCTTTGAAGGTGTTTGGTTCTGTGATTCAGATTTTTTTTCTTATTATGTTTACTTGTGAAATGATGGCATTACTACTTTAATAATACAGTAGTTACATCACAAATAATTGGAAAAGTTTTGAGTAACAGTTCTGGCCCAACTTTGAGCTGTACTATCCAAAAGGATAGTATCCAAGTTTCACCTGTCAATGCTTTTTCATTTAATATTCAGAAAGCAGGTTTTAAAGATGTACTGATGCAAGTTCAGGGCACCATATGTTGAGTTTTTTAACCAAGCTCAGTTAAGCTACTTGAGCAACACAAGTGGATCTTGTGCCTGTTGCTGTTCAGCCTTCCCTCTTTCATTCCTAGGCAGCCACTGCAGTTGTGATTTGACTATATGTGAATTTAAACAGCTTCATAAATATAAAAATACTGCCATTGCTCCACTGATATGCCTGAATTTCATTTTCAGTGTTGTTAAGTGTTACACTGGTGTATTACGTGGTAAAACTGTCATTGATAACTTAGTTTCTCCATCTCTACTTGAACATGTTGGGAAGCATTTTGCACATATTACCATATGCTGCTTCCATTATTTGAAGTGACAGCTATAATTTCTATATTGGAATAAGCCTGTGTGCAATGGCAGCCACTGTGTGTTCAGTACAAATGCTGCTCTTTGAGTAGCACTCTCCATCTGGGCTGAGGTCCCTGTAGATCCATGTCCTTTCAAAAGCAAAGCTTTTCTTCTCCTCTTCTAGGCCTACTGAGACATAGGAGATGGAGTTTGAGGTTTCAGCTAATCATCTAATTTGTCAAAACACATAATCAGCCAGAGGCCACTGCCTTTGACTTTATCTAGTCTTCTTTTATAGACAGAATGATAGAAGAAACAATTATATCATTAGTGTGGAACTGATTTTACTGCTGTAAGGCTCCATGAATATGAATTTGTGTGTTGGGTTCCTGAAGGATACTTCAAAGTGATTTTCAACGTGCTGCTTCTTTTCTTTCTGGGATGGTGAGATGTGGTGTACAGAAAATTTTGTTTAAAGCATATTGAAACATGTTCCATAGCCTGGGGGAGGACTAGGGGAATTCCAGCAGTTTATAACTTTTTCCAAGGAAATTTCTTAGAGCATGACTTTGAATTAAAAAAAAAAAAAAAGAAGAAGAAGAAAAAAATCCCTATTATTAGCTTTCATCTATTTTTCACTTCACAAATCTAGTAGGTTGTAGAAGTCCACAGAGATTTATAGGAAAGTTCTCTCTCTAAATATTTGCATTCAAGAACCAGGATCACATTCCTGAAACTGAAAACTAAGTGGCAATTATTGCCTGTTGGTACATCTTAAATATGTTTTGTGTAGATATTTATGTAGCTATTTATGTAGATATAAAGAAATGCTCTCAGAAAATAGGTATTGAATTTATTTTATCTGTCACTTGCTGAGGGTCCTGTTAGAAGGCACCTCCAGGGGCTGAATCAACCCAAAGCAGGTGCATGGGTGATGTGTTTGTGCCAGTTGCTCTTTGTGAGTGACCCAAGAACCAACTGTTTTGCGTCATTAAATGACTTATTGCTCTTAAAGTACAAATAATGAGGATAATTTTGCAAATGATGATCTTTGCAGAGTGGATCTCAAAAGCTCTTTAACTATGAAAATGTTTTTTACTTTCAGAATTACAAAAAGTGGATGGATACCTGAAATTATTTTCATAATTGGTTTATTTATTCCCTCTATTATAATATCCATTCAGATGATTGAACAGATGATCATGAATCATGAATACAGACATGTATAACTGATTTCACAGCAAATACAGCAGCTCTGTGGTTTATGTGTGGATGCTTTCCCTTGTATAGAGAGCATCTTTATACAAATATATGATAGACTGGTTTGGCACATACTTGGACTCATTCTGGTGAGTTCCTGAGTTCAGTGTTACTGCTCTACAATGCCCGTGCCCAGTTCTGAGTCTATAGGTGTGCAGGTAACACTCATGGAAACTGGAACTGCTGTTCTGCAGTACCCAAAGGTGTAATGTCACTGTTCAGTTCGTTTGATTTTCCATAAAATGATGTGAGAAGAAATTCTCTAGTCTCTTAGGTGAGTTGATAGAGGAGAGCAATGATAGGTTGCAACACAAAATGCTGCTCCAGGGGCCTGATGTGAGTTCCAGCTTCTCTGGCCTTAAAATGGAGGCAGTTCCCAGCAGAAATGTGTCCAACTGACTGAGGCGTTATTTCTGGGTCTTGCTAAAATAGGATTCTTATTCTTGGGGATGCAGAATGAAATTACAAGAAACAACAAAAAGGAAACAAGCATTGAAGAAAGGACTCTTTCTGAATAACTCTGATCCTATTCCATATTTTCTCTGTGAGTGGAAGGTCATCGCAGCTTTGTTAGTGATTTGTGCCAGAATATGTAAGTATTGAACAGTTGCGTAAAGAAAAACAAGTCAAGAGAGAGTACTATAGTGAGCAAAGCACAGTAAAATCACTTTGATCTCGTTCCTTATCCACATGATTTTTTCAAAATATTTCAGTGTTCAGTTAAGGGTTAGGTGTGGTTACAGAGTTCGCAATAAATATAACTTAGAGAGAGAATAACCATAGTAAACACAGCCTACTAGGAAAACTGAAAGTCCTCATGCTGTGGGATTTCTGATGGATAGAAACACATCACACTGTGTAAAGCTCCCTCCTAAAAACGAGTTTGCAAAAAATACCAGAAATTGTTGTGATGATCTGGGAACAAAGGAGTGGAAAACAGAGGTAAGAGGTCAGCCAGTAATGAAGTAGAATCAGATATCTTTTTTTGAATTGCAGGAGCAAAAGTGAAAGGTTTTGTAGAGAGCAGGTTGAAAAACCTTTAGCAAACATTCTCACAAACAAATGAGAGGTGGATGTATCTCTTGGGTAAAGCAGAAGGAAAGGTAGTTTTGAAGAAAACAGTGATATGTAGGAATTTAGTTACGTTTAGTGTCCAAAACAATGTCTGTGGGATTTGTGTCTTACACCTTTTTTTTTTTTTTTAAGAAATACAATTCTGCTTTTTTATTTCCTTATCAATATAAGAGGTGGCTTAGTGGTGTGTTTCTGGGATCTCTGGTTTACAGTGGCCTATATTCATGGAATTTCTAAGGAGGGTGATTTACCAACAGGATGTGGAATCAGCACCTTGCATGAATGTTACCCATGGTATTTAAAAGTAATTATTATTAGGACTAAGCAAAATCTGATGTGGGTAAAATGTTTGTGTGAAAGGAGTAGATACTATGAGAAGTAATAGTCTACTGCCATCTCTTGCTGTTAGTTTATGTCTGAGTAATTTTGGTTATGAAAAAATGTTTCCATGATTTTCAGCTTTATGTGAAACGAGGGTTCTGACTTCATCTTCCTAGAGGACAACCATATAAATTTCAGCTAACACCCTCTCAGACAGCCTCAGGGGATAAAACTGAAGGAGTGAGAATTCTTTCGTGCTTTGATGCATTGGTTGGGAAAGTTACACTCCTGTTAAGTGTGATGCATTTTATGTTAATAAACAAAGATCATTAACTCAAGACTGAAGTGCTGCCAATCCTGAATCTTTCATAAGCAATAAATTCTCATTAAAAACTCCTTAGGGAAATGCATGTCCTTTCAAAAGAATTTCTACAGCACATCATCTCCATGTGACAAATCTCCTGAGAAAAAATATATACGAGCAACCAGTGATTGGGGAAATTTGTTAGTTGAACTTCCAAGTCCTCTGCAAAAAGAAAACCTTGTTGGCTTGTTTCATCCTTTGTTTTTCATTCTTCAAGGTTGTCTTAAGTCCAGGCTCAGTGAAAGTAATGATCCGTTTCTGGTAGAAGTGGCTGAAGGGATTTGGGATTCACAGCTAGTTCTGTTTGATTCACAAACCAAATAATTAATCATATATCAGGAGATACCATCTGGTTTCTAAATATTTACTTAGGGAAAAACCCCTCAAACTAGCACGAGTAAACAATGCAATAAAAATGGTATAAATCTGTGTGCTGTAAGGGTCTGATACTTCAAACACCAAACCGAATACCCCCACCAGAAACACAAGAACAGAGACTCCATCTAGTCTAGAGAATGGTGTGACCCAGATTAAAAATGAACAGGGAACACCAGGTGAGAATTTAAATGCACACACTTGCACTGCTATGTTTACCCTAATAGTGATGCACTGGCTACAGCTGTTGGCTTGTTTGAAATTTAAAGCAGAGGAGAAGCATCTTCTGAATAATGTGCTGAGGGCAGGCAAGATGTGAGAAGTACCCTTACACAGAGTGGTTCCTATGCTTGCTCTTCTTTCTTGAATGTGCATTAAAAAAAATCATTGTTCAATACCTAAGTAGGCAGAGCGGCTGTATTCACGTCTCTGCTGTTGCTTTCAGTGTCACTGAGTCACAGAAATAAAAATTTGACTCATTTGGAAGCAGCATCTGCTTTAGCAGCATCTTCCTGGCATTGATGACTGATGTGTTGCCAGGCCTGTGTCAGCTCTGCTGAACAGCCGAATGTCACTGGCCTTGGTGCTTCTGGCACTGAGAGCAGGTGTGCTTGGGGATTAGGACCAAAAAAAAAGCATCCTGTGGGCATGTGAAATGAAGAGTGGCAGTTGTGTTTGTTAGAAATAAGAGGGATTAAAAGGTAGTGACTTAAACTGTTGTCTGTTCTCCACTGGCCAAACTTTCATGTAGCAATGATTGGCCATTTGAATGGGTTGCCCAGGGAGGTGGTGGAGTCACCATACTTGGAAGTGTTTAAAAAGAGATTGGATGTGGCACTTAGTGCCATGGTTTAGTTGGTAAGACGGTGTTAGGTCATAGGTTGGACTTAATGATCTCAAAGGTCTTTTCCAACCTAGTTAATTTTGTGATTCTAGAATGACCCTCTGCCTCTTTCTTTACCCACTCTGAGCTCAGTTGCACTGTCAGGCTAAACTCAGAGGTTTTTAGCAATCTGTCTTACTATCTTACCATCCTGTTCAAAGGAGTGGAGCTCCTGGGCCATATACTGCTGCAGGAGGAGCAGGTGTATGAGTAGTGTAGCAAAGGGAAAGTCTGTAGCATGAAATTTGCTTTCCACACTGACCTGTACTGGAGAAGGTCATAAGAATGATGCCGTGGCTCTGATAATGCTGTCAGAAAGAAGATGAACACTACAATTAGTGTTTTAATTAGAAAAATGCAAACTGTAGGCCTTGTACTGTGAAAGGCTTCTCAGACAGAAATTTTGTACCATGTTAGAGCACTTTAGGGCCTCAATTAAACATGCTTTCATTAGTGTAAGATACTTTTTAAGAGTGGCACCTGATAAAAAAGAGTGGGAAGTAATTCTAGTAGTAAAGGATGGGCATCTGTGTGCAACCCCTGCCTATATTATACTTTAAAGTTCCTTTTGCTGAATTAATATTCCAAACTGCCTTCTCTTAGTTCTTTTCTTCTCTTTTTTCCCATTTGAACACTGAGGTTTTCCATGATGATAAGCCTTTTGAGAACTTGGCAGTTTGCCTAATTGTACAAATTCTCACTGTATGCTTCTTGGATTGCAACTTATTGGCAGAGATAATACAGCATTAAATACAAATATTACTGCTAATGTAACATTAAAATTGATAAATCAGTCACTTATGTCAAGAAATTCCAAACTGCAACAGTATGCATTTGTCAAATTGCTTTTGCTTGTTATTTTATGGTGTGGGTTTCAGAACAGAGACAATAAGGTTTATGGTTAATGTACCACTTTTAATAATAACAAATTTTGTGGGACAGATCCAGTGCTCATTTTTTGCTGTAGTGGGTTTTAGCAGTTTATTTGGGATATATTGAATCAAAAGGTTTAAAGAGGGAGCAAATATGAGCCAGATTTGGCGGTGCTAAAACCTTAATTTTGCTTTCCTGTAAACACAAGGTTTGCATAATGCATGGGCTATTTAACTTTTAATGTGAAAACTTGTACTTTAGGTGTATTTTAGAGTTCATTATTCTAGTGCTGTTTACTTCGTGTTTCTTAGCATGGAGATTTTGATGTTTTATTCTTGGGGTTGTAGTTGGTAGCTAAGTGTAATTCCCTTGGCTGCTGCAGTTTACTGGTTTGTGTTTAGGCTATTTTTGAAAATAAATGTGTAAGTATCTCCTACTACTGTCTGGAGACTCTGAAGTTGATGAGGAAAATGTGATGGGATTTTCCTCCATTTGTGTCTTTCTTTAATGAGTCAGCTTTTTTTCCTGGATCCGTTTTCTTTTTTCACCTGGAATCTCAGTTCAAAAGCAAGCCTTCAGAGGAATATATCTGAAAAAAATTGCAGCTGAGTGAATTATCTCACGAATAATGGTCATAAGTGAGATATTCCAGGAGATTTGTGATATGATTTCTTGGTATAATCCATAATTATCTCAATTATTTGGCATTGTATCATACAGACATTAATCTCTTATCCTGCAACTATATATATTTGTCATGGGGAAAGAATCACTTTTTTTGGCCTGTTTTTTCTTAGTTGACAAACTGCATTGATTGTGATGGTGGATCCCATCTCCATGTCTTCCTTGGTGGCTCTATTTATTGTCATTCTAATTATTTAGCAGTTCCTAATGAAATTTATTAAAGTTCTTTATAAAGCTTTTGCTCTTCACTTGCTGGCTTTTTGACATCGCCAAAGTTAAAAATCATGTCGAAACTTAAGCTAAACCCCCCCCCACATTTTAAATTATGGGTCTACACCTCTGTAACTATGTCTGTTGGTCTCAGTATGTACAATATTTGAGAGGTGGGCAGCATTGTGGAGTCAGTACTAATAACTGAAGAAGGTACTCAACACAACATTAATAAATAGATACACAGATGTGAGATGTTGTCTGAAGTACCAGTGAATCATTAGAGAGCCTTGCACTCATAATTTTAGTGCTGAAAACAATAAATGTCAATGAGTTAATAAAGTTTAATAAAGGTTGCCAATGTGAGAAGGGATGCTTCTGTTAAAAATGCATTGCCATCCATCTCCCTGCACGTGCTCAGGAGAGGAGAATTACCGTGTTCAGTGCCCAGCCGACCTTGGCTGCCGTGCCCATGCTGGGAGAGTAATTTGTCATGAAAACAATTCAGTGATAGTCTGCCATGGACTCCTGATAACCTCTCCTTTCTAATTTTTTGCCATGGCTCTGCCTCTCTTTTTTAGCCAAAGACAACATTTTTGCTTTTGCAATGAAAGCTCTGCCCTTATGATGTTCCTTGCTTTGCCTTCTCCTTTCCGACCTGTTATCCTGTGATTTTTTCCATAGTATTTCTTTTTTATTTGGTGTCTTATTTGGATGCTTCTGGAAAGTAACTGGATGGTAGTCTTTGAACATCTTCAGATTAATATACATTAACATTCACTGGAAATGAGTGAGGAACACATGGGGATTGCTATTTTACATTATATTTATAATTGTAACCTTTTTTTCTTTGCTGTTAGTGCCACTCAAAGAAAATACACTTAAAATAAGTTACTGCCTGTTTTGCTTGTCTGGATTTGGCAGACTCATGTCCTATAGAAGTTTAATGTAAATTATTGTTTTTCTGTATGCTTATCTTTTATTACAAATAAATTAGCAGTTAACAGGAACCTGTGCCTTGCTGGTGGCTCATCCTACCTATTCAGCTTCTGCCTGACAGCATTAGTACTTTCGTTATTGTTACTCTGGTCTTTGCCATTACTGTAAAAATAATGATATAAAGCTCGCACTTTGCTCAGCTTTAAATTTGCAATGAATAATTTTTTGCAAGACGACTCTTTTATTGCCACTGCAAGTCTCAAAGCCCAGTCTCACAGTGCACACGAGGCTGACATTTATGAAGCACCAAATGCCTTCGCTGTACGTGACCGTCGTTCGGAAGGGTGGTTGCGGCATCGCTGCCCACTGCGATCGCAATCGGAGCTGAAAGAGGCATGTTAGTTCACTGCAGCCATTCCACCCTTGGCTCTTCCCTTGTCAGATCTCGTACACTCAATGAGGTCAAGCCTGGTCAACATTCAGATGGGAAACCTTCTGTGGAAAACCAAGAATTGAAGGAACCTAGGCTTGTGTCTCTCTGCACAGACAAGTGCCCTGCCCCTGGGTCAGTTGCTAGCACCATGCTGTGTTTGATCCATGTTTTATGGGGTTTAGTTGTTTATTTTCCCGGTTCATTTGAAGAACAATGCTGTGGATATAGGTAATGATACAGGGGGAAAAACATGAAGGAGAAATGATTTTGGTAGGTGATAAGCAAGATGTGGTTCCAAGGCACAGTGGTTTGGGAGGCCTTGCAAATTCAGGGTCTGAGTCTCTCTCAATTTTCTATTTGGTCTTTCTCTGTTAGAAGAAAGTATTTATTCACCTTCTGAACCTCACATCAATGACATGGAGCGGAAACTTGGTTGGAATTTCTCTGCTCCAAAATAGCACAGAAGGACTTGCTGGCGTGTAACTTGGTCACTCTGTTTGGCCACAGTCCTGGACAATAAAACAAAAGTTCAGTGTCTTTTCAAAGCTTGACTTTGGCAATGGGTCACGTGGTGATTTTCTGGCTTTACAAATAGAGAAAGTTATAAAATGACAAGAAAAGCTGGATTTCACTTTATGGTGCAGAACCAACTTCTTCTAACTGAAATTGATTTGGAGTGAAAGTTTCCAGGACAAGATAAAACATGAAGAAAACACTTTCCCATTCATGAAAAAAAAAGGTGAGTAGAGAAACAAATGAGTAAGTTGGGAGCTGTCATACCTGTTAAATTTTATTCACATTCTTTCCTTGTGTAGAGAAGTAATAATTTACTTAGGAAATAGGAAAAGTTTCTTCAAGTGTCAATGTTGACATTTATTGAAAATGCAAGACTTGTCGGTGCATGCTGGAGGGTCATGGGACTGATCAGGACAGGAAAGGACAGTGCCAGGGTGGGATAGAGCCCTTTTCTTCCCAGGGGGAGCTGAAGTTTTCCTGAAACATTAACTTGAGTTTCAGGTGATGTTTCTAAGACATTTTCCATTCTTTTGTGTCTCAGCTGTGTTACTAATTAATGATAAAATTATTTTTCTCATGAAAATGGTAAAATTATTTTTTACCACTGAAAATATATCCTGATTCTGTGTGTCTGAGTTCTTGACAGATGGATAAAATTCAGCACACTTTAACTTTATCCAGAAGCTATTTTAGGTAATACTTTTCTGTGTTAGATGGAGAAGCAAAGCCCTGTAGCTATGACCTTCTCAATCTGAGGTTTCAAAATAAAAAATGAAAATCAAAATTTGGGGAGCTGAAGTTTGCTGCTCGAGCTTTTGGGTTTGTTGTATCGATGTAGCAATACAAAGAACAACTAAGTAAAATAGATGTATCCATTGTGGCTTTTATGGTGGTGTTTGGTCTGAGGATATTTATCACCATGTCAGGGGTGGGATCAGCATTTTTTCAGAATTAGGGGATAGGTAGGGGCTTGTTGCATTGATTTCCCTCCCTTTGTCCCCATGGGTTGGGAGAAGCTGGAGCAGCACAGCGTTGTAGCGAAGCCCTGAGCTGGTTGCGTTTGCTGTTACTGTCACATGATACAGGTTTTTTGTCTGGTAGTTGAATGAGTCAAACTGATGAGAAAGTGGAGTGAAGGAGAAATTTTAGTTTAAGAAGAGTGCTGAATTTACAGAATTATTTAGCACATTTATGTTTCTCTTGGACTAAATGGGCTTTCCTCTAACTGTTGTTTTTTAGAACGAGCTACTACAATCTCTACTAGTGATATTGAGACTTGAAATGTATCTTTCTTCCATTCACACAGTGACTACTTGTGTGCTTGGTTCCATATGGAAAGAATATAATTGAATCCTTGTTTGGCTTCTTTAATTATTTCTTTGCAAAGTCCTTGGCTGGGAATTTTGCCACTTACAATACAAATATTCAAACCTAAGAGCGTAAACTGTGCTTTCAAAGACCATTTTTGCAAACCTTTTATCATTTAGAGGTTTTTCAAAAGCGAACATGAGAACCTCTCAATGAACATGTTTTAATTTTTTAAATCCTCTTGAGATTTTGTTTCCTTGCAGGTTGGCTGTAGCTGCTAATTAACGTTGTTAATTAATCATGCTGTAGGGATGAAACATGCTTGATTAAAAATAAATAAAACAATATAGCAACAAAGTAATGCTACTGGTTTTTTCATACATAAAACAAAGATTAAAGAAACAAGATTAACTTTGAAGCTGCATGTCAAATTTTTTTTGCATTTGAAGCATCTGAAAAGCTAAAGCAGCTAAAAGCTTATTATTTTTGCAGCTCAGTAATAGTAAAATGCTTATTCAGTTGTAACACCATGTTAAAAACGGGGGCTGAGAGTAGTTACTGAAGGTGGTGCCTTAATCAGAACTGACTGAGATGCTGGATAGTAACCAAAGGGTTTATTTGGTTGCGCTTAGACATGAAGGTCCTTGTTCTCTCTTGTCGTCTTACATGAAAATTTCCAACACTGCAAATCGGTGTTAAATAGAGTTGACTCCTAACAGGATTCTGACCACATTTCTTGCCTGTTACAGGGGTGTATGTGTGTACAGATGTAGTGGGAAATGGCTCACTGTGGGCAATGGGCCAAGTGCATCAGTAATGAAGCTCCTTGGAATAGTCTCAGGGATGACTGTGGTCCACAGGCACTCTGAGCCTCTGCTGTGCATCCTGCCCAGATGAAGGTAACCATCTGCCTGGGTCTGGCTGTGAGTGCAGAGCTCCTTCACCTGGGTAATGCAGGTGGGAGGGATGAAGTGAGAGCACAGAGTTTGCTTGGCTCAAAGCTGACTTATTTGCAGACATTTTTGGAACAGATGGTCCTTCTGTATCCACTCTAACAGAATTTTTTCTCCTCCTGAATAGTCAGGTTTCTTTTTCATTTTCTTCTGTTGAAAAGTGGTTTTGTTCCTAATGTCAGAAATGTTATAAAAACGGTATGAGAATTCCAGTCTTTGCTCTCCTTAGCTGAGAAAATTGCTAAGGCAGCCCTTTCTGCACCTCAGCCAGGATCCTCACCCAGAGATTGGAGACTTGGTTTCATTAGGAGAAGCCTCTTTGTGAATGGAGCTTGAGTGGAATTTACTCTAATAAAATTCCAGAAATGTGGAACTGATTCCATGTTGGAGATAACACAGAGAGAGGGAAGTAGGAATATTCCTGATGTAGGAGGCATAGCTAAATAAATCTCTCCAGACCACTGGCAGGAAGTGTATGGAGGAGTGGTGTGAGGGGGGGGTTGTTTGTTTTTTCTTTCCCCACCCCCCACATATTTTCTCATAGAACATCTTTAGGCATTTGTTTTGCAATTAAAAGGTCAAAACCTCCTCAAAGGGAATACTTGCTTTTTCCACTAGAACATATTAGGGCACTGAAGCAGTGCAAAAATGCGAGGGGCTATTTCCAGCAGATGAACTAAATCCTTAAAATAGGATTAACCAGTTTTGTAATTTGCTTGTGATAGTATCCGAGCAAGAAGGAAGGAGGGTGGTACATGTCATTTGGGAGCTGTATTTAGGATACCTGTGTTAAGGCTATCAATGCTGTACTAACGCTACTTCCCAATTTTCTGTAATTTTTTACGTGTTCAAAAGAGGATTGTTGTACTGGAGAACACAAATGTGACTTCCACAGGGCTGTGGCTCTATCATCTTCAACATTTGCTGATATTCAGTGCTTTCAATATCATACTTGTTTAAAAATCATGGTATCAGCAATGTCTGGTGATAATGGGATGACTGTGCTTTGCCAGCTGTGTGGGGAGTGTTGTGAGGGTGTAGCGAGCATGTGGGGACAGGTGACCATTAGGGAGACTTAACTTACATACCACATGTACTGAAATGGAGAGGGAGGATTGGTTCAGTGACCCAAGCATATGTTGAGCTGTGGCTGAGTGACAGGAGCGCTGTCATTCCACAGTAATTAGGCAGGTATGCACAGATCTTCCTTGACAGGAATGATTCTTGAGAAATTATTTAAAGAGTACTTTTATTTTTTTTTTTTTTTTGAAGTTTGGGAATAAGGTATTGTAGAGCAGTCATTTTTTCATGCTGAATGAGAGTGACCTAGTTAAGGACAGGAGCAGTTACAGAGCCTGGGTCCTCGCTCTGCCCTGGCTTGACACCTTTGCAGGTTTTTGGGGGATAGAGTTTCTGGTGTCTGCTCTTCTCTGCTACAAGAACTAGGAGACATGGCTGTGTGATTTCAAATGCACAGCAGTAAGGTAATCTTTTCTAACTCAAAATGTCTCAGGAAAGCCTAATAACATGGCCAGTGGGCTCATGGCTGGAGCCCTTTGCCAGCCCTTGGACAGACACTGCCTGGCCAGGTCTGTGTCATCAGGCCTGAGCCATTGCCAGTCTTACAGTGGCATTACACTGAGTGGTCACCGGGGCAGAGATTCTTATATGTGTAACTCCAGTTAAGTGCCAGGATGCTGCACTGGGGTGGCTCAGGTCTTTCTTTCCAATAAGTCCTCGTAGGATTTCTGGGCAAAACACAAGTAAATGAGAAAACTTCAAATTTGATAATGGAACGTTTTTCAATTATGGTGGGTTGCTTAAGTCGCATGTTCTCTGAAGTATTTTCTACTTTTCTGAGCTTCCAGAGCAAATTCCTGTCTTCCCATACCCCTCCTGCACCACCTTCCACTGTCTCGGTTTTGCAGTTCACATTCTTGGTACGTGCTGTCCTTCCCCAGCCCATACACTGTGAAAATATCTTTCCTTTTCTATGTATGCTAAACTCTACTTTTTATTCCTTTTTCACAACTTTTTAGTCTACTTGAAAGTGTGTTGTGATTGCCAAATCCTTAATTAAGCAAATTAATTGAATTGAGCCAAACATTTGGGTAAGGATCTTGTATGGAAAAAAAGCTAATTAAAAAAAAAATCATTAGTTGCAAAATGTAGCACACTATGTTTAAGTTTTTTAAGATTGTTTTAATTTCAGTTTTATGCATATATTTATTACAATCCAACAGCCTTCTGGCTTATGTTAATAGGGTGCAGAATAAAGCGGATGTACAAGGCTATAGGAAAATAAATAGCACAATCTGATTTGCACAGTCTGTTTCCATATTGCCAGCATGATGAGCTACTTCATTGTTTGAATGGAGTAAATGATGTTTGGATTCAGTGGATTTATTGACAGCTCTGTCAAACTGCCACAACATGAAACAATAATGCAGCCACCAAATATTGCAGAGAAACATGGGGAGGAGAGCGAGGCCTGCCAGGAGGGTTACCCAAGAGATGTGCAGGAATTCCACCCCAGTGGGGAAGCACTGCGTTCCCTCCGCTGATGAAAAATGAGCTGCTACTCACATGCCTTTCTTTCCGTAGGGAGAAGCTGTCTGTGGCTCGGCTGCAGCGGGAAGTCGCACAGAGTAAGAGTGAAGGAGCCATGGTAAGCTGCAGCTACTCGCTGCTTTGAAATTCTTGTCTTACTGCCTCAGGCCTTAGGTACGGTTGGTCTTGCTGAAGGTGGTCAGTGGAGCATTAAGGCTGTCTCAGACTTAACGAAGGGTTGCCTGTGATGTATTCATCAATGTGAGGAAACTCAAGGCTCCACGTTGGCTTCCTTGGAAAAGCCATGGTAGAGAAAAGCTGTTTCCTTTTCCTGCCGAGGGTCCTTACTGGAACTGAAAGCAAGACAAACACACAAAGACAGTTTCAGATCAAAATGTGGTAGATTGACTTGCCTATTAAATCTTAGCCAACTACAGAAAAATGGAGGAACATAAGCATGGAAGCTTAAAAAAAACCCCCTCAATCTGATAATTTTGTAAATCATGTAATACTCTTTGTATCTTCATTTTTTGTGTAACAATTCATGAGATTAGCCTTGTGAGCAGAAGATGAAATGGCAGATTTTTGGTTAACCGCAAACCTCAATTTATAGAGGGCCTTATCTCTTCAAAACAATTTTCATTAGGAGCCAACATGTGCTGAGTGTGCTTAATTACTTAATATCTAAGGAACTGTTCCCATCTGTTAAGGAGTTTGTATATCCCTGCCTTCAGATAAAATGCCTTAAGCTTCCACGGGATAAATTAGACCCATTCAAAAACCTTAAAATCCAAACAAGTCCCCCTGAACATACTTGTGGAACCGCTACTGATCTGAGTTGCATAGTTAGTTGGGAAAAAATTTGGTCCCAAATTTGTTTTACTTGGTGGGGAACAGGTGTAGGATGTCTCTGGGGAGTGGATGCTCCATGAGCTCTGTGTGATGCAGGATCCTTAAAATGCCTCCAGTGAGTGCATTTGATAAGTTATTGGTGATTAATACAATGAAGTGAGGTTTGGAGGGGCCTAAGTGACAGGCAGGAGCAAGTGGCTCTGAATCTATTGCTCTCACCATGGTGCCAATAAGGGGTGAATGCCTTGTGGGGGCAATGCTGAGACTGGGGCTCAGAGTGGCCTCTGAATGCCTTGTAAAGAAGGGAAGGAAACGAGTAGGGTTTGGTCAGGCAGGTATGGCTGATTTGCCTTTAGCTCCTGCTGCGTGTCCAGTTCAGCTGTGCAAGCCACTGCCCTCTCCCATCCCTACACCACCAATGTGCCTGCCTTGGCATCTGTGGCATGGCTGAGCTGGTCACAAGACTCAGATGGGGTTTAAGCAGCTGGAAAGCCTGGCCAGTGGGTGATGTGTGTGCATGGGCACAGAAGTCCCGGAGGGACTGAGGAACAAACTTTTATCAGGTTAAGTTGCAATCCAAGAGTCTGTGGCTTAGATAAAACTCCTGCTGCCTCCAAGAGGAATTTTGCCTGAGGAAGAGTGGCAAAGATCAGGCATTGGATTTGCAATTGCATTTTAGTTTTCAGGGTAAATAAATGTCAAAATCTGTGAAGAGCTGTTTACTCTATTTGAAATATTTCCTTTTTTTTTTTTTTTAAAACTAGCATTCCCTTGGAGGCATAGCAATTATATAATATATTGAGTGTAAAATATACTTAGTGGGATAATCCAAGACTTTATGAAATGAGCAATACTGATTAACCTTCTATAGCTGGTAAGGCTTTTGGTATGCACACCTACTTGTGGTCTCATCTCATGACTGTCAGACACTTCTTGTGCCTTTCACTATGGGCGTGTGGGATTGATCACATCTCCCTGCTAAGCAGGGTGTAATTTGTAATTTTGTATTATTTGTTGAGAGTCCAAGTGTTGTAACCCATTAGGGGCTGACAGGTAGTGCTGTCAGAGGGTGCTGTCTTCCCTCAAGGTAAATAGTGGGTAGTTTTTCCAGTCTTCCCTGAGGTGTAATATCCACAATTATCCTGCAACTAGAGCCGAGGGCGAGTGCGCCTGTAGAGACAATTGCTTTGAAGCAGTTGATGTATGGAAAGTTCTTTGTGTCTCAGAGCTCAGAACTGGTAATTTTAATATGAAACCCAGCAGTCATTAATTAACATTAATGAACTTGCTGGGCTGTGAGCAGTACGAGAGCAGTAAGGGTCCAGGAGCTGGAATATTTGAACACAGGGGAGGCCAGGGATGAAGTAAGTCAGGTTGCCGTGTTCTCAGGGCATGCAGTGAGGAGCCTGATACAAATAGTGGGTTTGGAGCAAGTACTTTACAAACGTTCATAATGAAATTTCAGCATGGGATTCTGAAAAAGCAAGCCTTTGGCAAACGGCTTGGCTTCCTCCAGAGAAGTGCTGGCTGCCAGCAGCCTGCCTACAGGGTGCCAAAGACCATGTGCTGCTCTTTTTGGCATGATGGACATCCCCTGGAGACAGTCCCCTGGGGCTGGCAGAAGGAGGCTGGGCAGTGGTACCAGCCAGCCACAGTGTGCCCGAGGGGCTTTGCTGGTCTGTCACCGGCTGTGACTCTGGATCAAAGGGATGGCACCCCCTGCAGCCTCCCTGCCACTGACAGGCCACGGCTTTATTTAATCACTAATTAGCTAATCGCCTTTACTCGCTCCCGTTTTCTTTTTTTTTGTTGTGCTGGTTAGATTGGCATGAAGGTTTTCAAGGATCTAAATCCTTCATTTGGGAAGAGCACAGGTGACAGCACATGCCACCTTTAATGGCACCTTCAGTGCCACTGCTTAGTCTCATGGAGAGCATTTCTTACAGCAGGTGTGAAGCATGGCAGGAAGGATGATAAGCTGTGCT
The DNA here is from genome assembly GCA_013390025.1 of Pitta sordida. Lineage (NCBI taxonomy): Eukaryota > Metazoa > Chordata > Aves > Passeriformes > Pittidae > Pitta > Pitta sordida. The sequence goes on along the minus strand of WEKX01015114.1, from coordinate 34,303 downwards.
GCCCTGCATCCTTGGAACTGTGCAAATCATCACAGAAGCCTTTGGCAGGATGGCATCTCATTTAATATCTGCTAGAATTTCCTGCTTCTTAAAATCCCCCCCAAACCAACACGTTGTTTGGGTTTTGCTGTGACAGATAGGTCAGGAGGGTATGAAGTGACCACATTATGAAAACTGCACACATTTCTAGGATGAGCAGCCAGTGAGCAGGGAGTGTGTGCCCTTCCTGCGTGTGCTGCCCTGCCACTGGTGTGCTGGAAGGACACATCGTGCAGCGGGATTTCACTGTCCTTCCTGCTTGGCTTCACCCAGCATCACAGGACCTGCTGCAGCAGGGTGGGCACACATAAAATCAACGACAAATAAATACAAAGCGTGAGCTGTAGAAACTACTTAAACTGTAGTATCTTTGCTCAATTTTTTTTTTTTTTTACATCTGTATAAATGACATCTGGTCAGTGATGATGTAATGCATGTTTATGAGGAGATGTTTTTCTGAGGACGCTTCAGCTGAGGCTGGAGATCAGGCAGTGTTTGCTGGGTGTAGTACCAGCGTGTGGGCACCACAGCCCTCCGCAAAAGAGGTGGGCTTTTAATATGTCCTAGAGTTACATTTTCCACAACTGGTTTGTTCCTGGAAGGTACTACAGAAGATTAAATGAAGACGCTTCATTTCAAGATAAATATTTATCATCAAATATATACAAATAATCTGTAATATGTTTTTTCCATATGGTTGTATGGGAAGTCTGATACCTCATATAATAGATTGAGTAAATATGTGTTTATGACTTACTGTAATTAGGACAACTGAATAATTCAGTCTGAATAACTGATGGTTGCTGAGGTTTCTTTATTTTATGAGCCACCATCTGTAAGTATTGATTATTCATTATCAAAATGCAGAATTGCTTACTTTCAATCTATCTCCTGAAAGTTTAAGCCAGGATTGCCATTTGGCTCTTCTTGTCACTCACGGTCTTTAATTTCCTAGTGTGCATGTTCACAATTTTCTTAGTCATGTCTCTTCTGACTCATCAAGGATATTTTATGATTTTGTAAAGGAAAAGGAGACAATCAGTTCGTCTGTGTACATTTCTTACTGCATTTGATGGGGACTGTGCAGGTGTCTGTCATGACAGAGATCCCATTATTAAAATAAGCAGCTTTCAAAGCACATCACAAATTTATTTCAAAACATAGTAAAGACTGAAAACCGCTTTAGTCATAGGAGCATTTTTATTATTTTTTAAGTTTGCGAATTTAGACCTTTGGACACAAAATATAACCAAGAAAAGTGTTAAATTTTTTGAAATTTTCTTAAAAGTGAATCATGGCAGGTTAAGGAAAAAAATTACAAAAATGCTGCCACAGTTAACATGGCAGGGTAAGTGTTGTGGCAGAGTAAGTGTTGTGTTAGCAGAAAATAGTCTAAAAGCCTAAAATTAACCAAAAGTATACCCAATTATATCATGTTTTAATAACTTGGATAATTAATTAGCCATAAAAAATGTTGCATTTATTATTTGATACCTTTATATACTTCTGTGTTAGACAGTTTTGTTAATTTGTACTTGCCATCCAAGTCCTTTGATTCAACTCTATTTTCCATTAGTTCAGTGGCCTGTAACCTACATAAAAGAAATTGTACCACTCTGGCAATTTAGCTGTGAAGGTTAAAGTGGGATGATATTGCCTTTTATATCTACATGGGTTTCACTTAGGGTGGGCCCTAGGCTCTGATTTACTGCGTGTCCTGCTGCGTCTTTAAGTGATGCAAAGTGATTATCATGGGCTCTTCCTGGTACCCGTCTATTCCACACCTGCACCCTTTTGTTAAAACCCCACCATGTTAAGTGAATGTGAGGTCTCCAGTGAATAGGTTTCCACCCTCTGGTAATCCTTCTGCATTAGATTGATTTATGAATGTATCAGATTCTTTGTTAGCATGTAAACCACTAATTAATTTAAAGCTCTCTGTGGAAAAATTAAAGCCCTGGTTGAGGCTTTCAACAGGCTCAGATGGTGCTAATAATGGAAAAACAAGTTATATTAATGAGTTTTGATGTGATCAGCACAATTCTTGCTTTACTAACAGTTTTTGTAGTAAAACAGTGGAGACTGCAAGTTTTTAAATAAAGAGTGGAAGAAGTAAAAAGAAAAGGCATGAAAAACTCGCAGTGTCAGTAAGATGTCCCATTATTACAAGGAACTGAGTCATTTCTGCTTGTTACAACTTTCTTAAAAATAATGTGTTTAGATATATGTAGCAGCCTTTAACAAAACCATGGGAAGTGCAAACCAGTCTTTTTTCCAGATTGAAACTGAAGTTGTAGTCAGCTTTTAATAGATCTGCCTGTTCTAATCATGCGCTGCTAAACTGGAGTGTTCACGTGGAGATGGATGAGTTGAAGTGTGGAAAAGGTCTTGACTGAATTTTATTTTTAAATCAGTAGAAAGTCTGACCAAATTCTCAGCTTTCCAAACTCCCGTGGGTTTTGTACATCGTTTCGCTTATTTGCTCTTTCACTCAAATTCAGGCTTTTAATGCATGCGCTAATTTTTGGTGAGGAGAGAGAGGAGATCAGACCTCGGCTTGCGGTGCTTTGTTGAACTGAGTGAAATGAAGTTGAAAATAGGAAGCCAGAGCACTGCCAGGGCACTGAGACTCAGGCCACCATCCCAGCGATGTGTTCAGCACTGCAGCTGGAATTAATGCTGCCCCATTAATCAGCTAGCAGGGAGCCCCATAGCAGGAGCACGGTCAGCGTGCTGGTGGGCCCAGCTCCTCACATCTGCACTGCGGACCTTGTTTTTCTGGAGCAGGAGGAATCCTGAGGTTGGTCTGGAGCTGTGGGTTTACAGATGGCAGCACAATGTAGTGCCACGAGCGCAGAGGCACTCGCTGTCAGCGGCGTGATGGATCTCTGGGATCGCCTCTGGCAGCAGGGAAGGCTGTTGTTGCGGAAGCACCCGGGTCATTTAAAAATAGAGGATATTTAGTAATGAATGAGCTGTTAAAAGATGAGCTACGAAAGGCTAAATTGTCTTTCCCAACTTCTGGGTCTTTACATCTGTGAAAGCATCTATCTGTGCTTTAATTAGAAAGTAGCAGAGAGAGAAAGGCAAAGCGGTGGTTTTGAAATGTCTCTTTGAATATTAAATATCCTAAACTAGAAAGAAGCAAAATGACCCTTGTGCTGCCCTCCCTGTGAAGCTGTGTATTTATATACAGCTAGCCATCCTGTCTGGCTCCATTTTCTGAGAAACTTTATCATACCGCCCTCATGGAAACTCAGTGACATTAGTAGTAGTTTTAGCATCCATAATGATTATTGAAATTCTTTGCAAGCCTAGTTTAATGCTCCTGGACCTCATTAGTTGTTCATACTTCATTAGGCCAAATGTCCTCATTCACCATTTTGCAGTTTTATCTTCAGTGGTTTTAAAATAAAACTTTGTGCCCTGGCTACTTTTCTTGTCGTTTGCTTCAAATTTGCAAATGTGCGGATATTTTTAGGTTTTATACTGTAAGGCTCTTACGAATCCAAGGGGTCTCTATGACTTAAACTTGATGACACCTTTCAACAGCCATTTTCCAATGACAGCCTGATTGCCTCTGCCCAGAGCCGGCTGCCCTTCAAAGCATGGGCTACTCTTCGCTGGTTAATTAATTTCTGTGTCCGGTTTATTCACCCCAAATCCCCCGTGAAGTGTTGCGGGGGGTTTCCTGGCGGCAGCTGAGGGGGAGGCACGGCCGGGCGCTCCCGGCTCTGCCCGTGCGCCAGGAGAGGGCGCTGCAGCCACGGGAAAAGGGGCTCCTGGAAGGCGCCGTTCCAGCGGGAGCGATGCTCCGGCCGCGGGTTGGGTGGGTTTTGTTCTGCCGGCCGCGGCACACGGATAGACCAGCGCTATGTCATAGAATCATAGGATATTCTGAGTTGGGAGGGACCCACAGGGATCATCGAGTCCAGCTCTTGAACGGCACCACTGCCTCCCCGGCGGGAATCGAACCCCCGGTCTCCTGCATGAGAGATGGGGACACTCACTACTGTTCTAAAGTGGATTTTCCAAAAGAGCAGAAATAAGTTTTGCCCCTCAGCTGGAGCTCACTGATGTGGTCTTGCCTCTTCAGCAAAGCTTCTGCGGAGTATTTAGTCGACGTAAAAAGTCAAAGAGAATTATGTAAAAATCACCGAACATTAAAAAAAACC
>WEKX01015114.1:1016-30031 GCA_013390025.1 Pitta sordida | reverse complement strand
CATTTCTATAATGTTTGAAAGTAAAACGGGGGCAATCTGTAGAAAGCATGTCATATCAGCTAAACTACCCTCCAGTAGAAATTGCCATTTATGGGTACCAAAGGCAGGGGATGTGCAAATGCAGAAAGGGCACGGGCAGTCTCATGGCATCTGCGGGTGTGTGGAATATCGGAGTGGCAGTTGGCTCCAGTGTGAAGCAAATCCTGCTTTATGACTAGAAGCAGATGTGTCCTGCTCTAGGCAATACCTCACCACCTAGTAGGAGTGATGTGCCCATGCACTAATAACACTGAATTGCAGCCATTTTCATATCAAAGGTTAAACTCTGCAATCCTGTGCTCCTCCAGGCAATGGCAGGAGTTGGCTCGAGTAAGCCACACACTCGATGGATTAATATTTTTGCAAGGATGACCTGAATAGAGCCACTGATCTGCAGGCTGAAAAGGCAGAACATTTATGGTCTAGTTTTCTCTCTTGCAAGAAGGGATCTCAGGTGGGGTAATATTAGTCACAGCATCTGAGGCTCTGAAGAGGAAAGGTGAATGTATGCACTGGGCCAACAGTTTGAATTTTAGGCAAGCCAGGAGGGTACATTTATACAGATTAATCGTAGTGAAACTGCTGTGATGTACTTGGTGTTACAGCTTTTTTCTCAAAGTGGCTGGGGAAATTGGTGTATTGCAAGAAGTAAAAGAAATTGCTAGCTTTTTGTTGAGTTTTTGCTAGGGGTTTTTTTGTTGGTTTGGTTTTGGGTTTTTTTGTGGCCAGTAATTAAACAGTTACCTGAGAATTTATAATAATTACCAGCTTCTGTTACTGTAAAATGTCTGTTTCCAGTGTTAGTTTGGAGAACAGGGAAAAATCCATTAATTTATCTTCTTGACTTGGTTTGTACTTGTTTTTCTTTTCACATGAACCTCTTTTCTAGTATTTTCAGGTTTTACTCTTAAATCATGTTGGATCACTTCTAAGACCAAGTAAGAACTTGTCTTACTGATTTGAGTCAGCTGATTCAAAACTGGTCCTAATACCTCTTGCAGCAATTCCACCCCTTTCTTGATGTTTCCACACTGGTATCAGCTCTTCTGGTGGTTCTGTGGGGTGCATTGTAATACCTTTCATGGTGATTTGGACTCATTACTGATTTTCCTTGTAAAGCAAGGCAGAGAAAATGAATTGGTGCAGAAATACCAATTCCCCAGCTTCATTCCAGCCTAATCAAGCTCATCAGGGGAGGTAAGCATTCCTACTGCTGAGCAGGGAGCATGGTCTTTAATTTCTTCATTGATGTTGTCATCTCAAGGTGAACTTCAATATTGTTCTAGTAGTTTAAATTTTTTGAAATATGTGGCCTAATCCCTTTACAAACCAAGGGTCTGAGTCCCAAATGAGACAGAAAAGATTACCAGGAGAGAGAGAAAGTTTGTGTATAAGGAAGATCAAAATTTATGTACCAAGAGTATTCCTCAGTTGTGCTGCTTCCATTAACTGCCCATTTCTATAAATGTGTGTAGTGTTCCTGGAGCTTGTTCCATGAAGCTGGTGCTGACCCTTGGGACAAGCCAGCTCAAGCAGTGCTTCATGTTAGCACTCCTTACTGCAGCAAATCTTTGTTCAACTTCCAGCCTGATGGAACCCTGATCCAACTGCTCCACAGCACCAAAAAAGTCTGATAAGGTTCTGTTGTCTTATCCAGTACCCTCTGGGCAGAGCCAAAAACATATTTATGTAGGTACAGAAAATAGTATGTCGAGGGTGAATTAAAAGAGGGACAGCAAGAACTGGGAAAAACTGTTGGCCCGTTTCGAACCCCTGAACACTTCAGAGGTAGATTGGAAAACTAGTCACAGCTCATCTGAGCAACATTTAAATTTGTCAGTATTTGTTCTTTTCTCTTGGCATACCATAATCACCCCTCTTTGCAGCTTCTCTCCAAGATTTAAAAGACGTATTCAAACATAGCAACAAAATAATGCTGAACCAATGTAATTTTGTACAGATTCATATAACTTGAGTAACTGTGGTTCTTCCTTTCTTTTCCCTCCCTACTCCAGTCTCATAAATTTTAATTCAGCTTTTGTTTTGTCAGGAATTTGCTTTTACATACTTTCTGTTTGTTTTGGCTCTATGTCCATTGCATTGTGATAAGGCGGCTTTTGATATTCTACGGGATCTTTCATAATGAAGATCTCATGACATAGTTTTCCAAGTCTGGAACTGGTGATCAGACTTGCATGTCCTGCAAGAGGAGACTGTCTAGACTGTGGGAATGACTGTGATGTTTGGATTGTGTTATTTCCATACCACTGGGCGTAATGCACTCTGTAGTTAGTCTGGAAACTAATGGAAGTATCAGGCCTGCTACAGGACCTTACCTGGCTGTGAAGTGGCTTCCTTCATTCTCCAAACTGTATGGAAAAGTTGTGCTTTCTGTGCAGTACCTTGCTGTGTGGCTTTAAATAACTAGGTGCTTGAAAACCCTCTTCACTAAGGGTCTTGTTCTTTAACTTTGGTGTCCTGCAAATACTTCATAATCTTGGAAAAGTTTTAATTTCTGGTCTAAATTGCTAATTTGTAAAACAAGCTTTGTTCTGACTCTTCTGCTGTTTGTCTGTTTGCCTGTGTAGGTTGTGAACTCTTTGGGAGAGGAGGCAGGGTCTTACTGGGTTTCTAAATAGTGCTGATTGCTGCTTGCATCCTGGGGTGCTGGTGTGCCATGAATAGTCCCAGCCCAGTGGCTTGGGATGAACACTGAGAGGGGATTTGGCTCAGTATGCACAGTTCACACAACTGTCATTTCGTAATTACATCTTTACGATGCACATTTTGTGATTGGCATCCATGGTGACATTGCTTATTTAGAAATGATTTCTGAGCGTTGGAGAAAAATTATTATCTCTTGGGAACATCCTGTTCCTGGGAGTAAGTGTTAAAAAGTGCCCTGCGGTAGTGACTGGCACAGTTTTCCATTTAAGAAACTTTTTCCATGGAGGTTGCTAGAGGAGCAGGTCAGAATTTCCAGGTGGTTGTTGGAAATCTTGTTTTATGTACTGTTTACTGTAGTCATTCATAATAAACCACCTCAGAAGAGAAAACTTGTGATGTAGGAGACATCATCAGAAAAATAGAAGCACTAATGAGAAGTTGAAAATTAATTTCATACTAGAAGTAGACTTTGAGAGTTGTCAGCTGTGATATCCTAAAGGCAGGTTTCCAGCAGTTTTGTATTGCATCAGTGGACAAGGGAAACCCTTAGATCAGAGGAGGTGAGTGGAAGCTGAGGTATGAAGAAAGCATATGACTTAACACGTGTAAGGGAGACTTTGAGAAGGAACACAAGAAGGTCAGCAGAACCACCCTTGTGAACCCCAGGAATCAAGAATATCATTTCCAGAAATGTGTTTAACAGAGACAGGAAGGAGAAACTTTTCTTAGCTTTGCTCTTCCCATATAGCTGCTGACTTAAAACTAGATGCTTGGGCAGGAGCAGGACCACCAGTACTCCACAACAGGAGAAGAGAGGAACCAAACCCTTGTGCACCTCATTGCCGGGAACCCAGATCTGCTCAGCTTTGGTCAGTGCAGCTCGGGTGGTTCTGCTCAGCCCCATTTAGACAAGTTTGCTCATATTTCTCCTGCATTGAATTTGATGTCAAACTTGATGACTTGAGTGAGTGACAGGAGTTGTTTGTTTTAGTAGTATATTACAGGAGTCCCCAGAAGCACTGCTGAAGAACAAATTTCCTGTACTGCGAATGTGCAGTGGAATTTATTTCTTGCCAAAGCTTAAAGATTATATAATTACAAGGAGTTGCTAACCCACTCTTCATACTCCCTGTACACCATGGACAGACAAACTGGTATGGCTGTGGTTCAGGAAGCCTCTAAAGCCTTGCTGAGCTGTCCTGATCCAGGGCAGAGGGGTCACTGCTTTTACAGAGCATTTGCCCCAGTGAAAGATGAGGGAACTGTGTATGAAAGTGATGTGAAACTCTGGTGTCCTGGCCAAAATGTACCAGAAGTTTCAGAACGACTCTTCTGACTCCTGTTCTAGTGCTTTACATGGTAGAGAATGTACATGGAGTGTCCTGAGTTTCAGTTATGTCATTATGTGTTTTATTGTCCTGTAACAGAACTTCTGCTCGCTTAAGAGCTGCTGATTTCTTTCAACTAGTGCGGAAGGTGGAAGAAGCAGAAGAGAGGAGAGTTGCAGTCCTTGGTTTTAGTAGTTCGTGGAAAAAGAAACATCTTTACTTTTTTCTCTTCAAGAATATCAAACTAACACTTTCATTTGTCAACACTGGCTGTTAGGTTGAAAAAAATTTTGGATTTTTTGCTGTGTCTTAAATGAGACATTTATTTGACTACATGCAATTAATAGATTAGAATAAACTAAGGGTAGGTACAATAAACCAGTTACAAACTATGTAAAATGATTGACATGGAAATGAAGACCAGAGAAGTAAATGTCAGAGATTTATATCTTCTCGAATTTCTGATGTAAAAGTGTATCCAGCCCACCTGTTCTAGTAAGGAAGGGGACTAAAGGAGTAGAGTGGCTGGCACTTAGATTTGAGCCTTAGAAATGCTGAAAGACATTTGAGTGAACCTGGTACTGAAAAGGGATACTCTGCAAAATTATATCAGATTGAGACAAAGTCTTTTAATTACTCCAGTTTGACCAATTAACAAAACAGCATGCAAAATTGTTTTATTTTTTCAAGTTCTGCCAGGTACTGGACTTTCAAACTGAAGCTGGCCCCTGAAAGTTGAGTCAGTTCTTCTGCATGTGTGCGTTGTCAGCACTAATAAAGATTTTGCAGTGGCAGCTCTGTTAAAAATACCAAACATGTGCCAACCAACAGAAAAACCGCAGCATTTCCCTACTGCCTGTAGCAGTGCCTGCAGTGCTAAAGGGGTGGATATGAAAAAGAGACACATTTGTCAGAAAACTAAAGTAATTGGACTCTGGAATACATGCAAGGAACAGCTGAGTAAATAAGGTATCTTTTTTTTGCAGTTGCTTACCGACCACAAATGGACTCTACAAGTGAACACAGAAAAATTGTAATAAGATCTGACATGTTCATGAGCAATGCTGTAAAGAGCCTGGGGAAAAGAAATGCTGTATGGAAAGGTAGCTAGCAGCAAAGTAGTGATGCTGGAGGTGTGGAATGTGTCAGCAGAGAAAGGCATAGAAGAGTGCATGTGAAAACTAGAATACCTGGATCTGTGGAGGTCTGGTGGCGCTGCAAACCTTTCTGAGTGGCTTCTGGACTGGAATGGTTAAGGTCTACTTCTCCCAGCCTCTCAAATTTTCTTTAGCCCTAGATCTATTTCAGATAACTCTTTGATATCCTATTTACTAGCAGGAAATACAAATACATTAATTAGAAGTCAAGAAAGTGAAGAAGCCCGAACACTCTCCAGTGTCAGGGAAAGATACACATGCTATCGTAGCCTGTGAGTAAAGTCCAGAGCTCCCTGGAGCAACAAAGAAGAGTTCCACTGGCCAATCCATTAAAGCCAAATAAAACTCTTAGAAGTGTGATTTTTTTTCCTAAGGCTTATCATGTGTGTGTCCTGCTGTCTGACTCCTATCTCAGTAATACAGATCCAAGTGGAAAACACTTGATTCAGCCTCATGCCTGTTTGTTCTGTGAGCATTCAGTCCTTTAGGAAAGAAACCATTTATATCATCTAAGGAGCATGTTGGTCAGTTACAGACAGGGCAGACACACAGGCTCTGCAGATAAGCAAGAGTCATTTAGGACATCGCTGTGTCCCTGCTGGGGGTTACTGTCACCCCGGTGGAATGGGTAGGGATTATGCTGGGGCTTCATTGCACAGCCTGCCAGGTTACTGCAAAGCATGTGGGAGGTGGGGGGTTCAGCTGAACTCTCTGCCTTGTACCCCGTGCTGAGCCCCAGGCAGTTCTCTGCTGACTGGAGAGGCTGGTGATGTCCAGTGAGCCATCAGGAGTGATCAGTCTGGGGCAGGGACCCCTTCTACCATTACATCTGGATCCAGAGGTAACCTGGTGGCTGGGCCCTCCTTGTCAAACTGCTCTGGGCCCATGAACCTTCATTGCACACTTCAGAAAGTGTAGCAATAAATACCACAGGTACTGCATTGATTCCTATGGGTCCCATAGGTTGAAGTAAAGCCATATCAGGTGTAAACTGTTGCTTGAGTGACATGTCACCTTTCATTGACTTTTTACCTATTCCTTGTCTTCTACCCTTTCACAGGCTGTTTTAACTCTGCTGGGCACTAGTCCACTGTGACAAGTTCCCGTTAAATGGACAAGTGTCAATGTTTCAGAAATCAGAGTTCAGCATGACTACAAATTCATGTCTCCTCTCTCTCTACTTTGTCTAGTCTTCATAACTGATTGCAAGTATGCCAAAAATGTTTACATAGCGGCTTATCAAAATATTGTCACCTGGTTAAAAGGGGCTTCAATAAATCTCAGTCTGAGATGACCACTGTCTTTTATAGAAACTCCAAGGTCTGGAAAATGCCTGCCATTTAAAACCCCCTTTGAAAAGCTTCCTTAATTTTGAAAGAGGATCAGCTGTGGGATGCACTGGTTTGCAGAGCTCAAGGGGTCTTGTAATATTGTAATGTAAAGTCAAGTTCTTGTAATGTTGAGAGAACTTCAGGCAGATCTTTCTACTTCTTGCTTCAAGTCTTCTCATCCAAGGGGGAGTTTCTACTTACCAAATATAGTCAATATCCCATGAGGTCCAGCATAGTCTTGAACCTGGATCCTTCTTTAACCTTTTCGTTTAAATAAATCCACTAGAAAGCGGCAGCGAGGTTTGCAGATGTGTAGAAGGAGGCTATAACTGCTACTACTTAATGTCTTGATGCCAGTTTTATTTATTCACAGATACAATTTTTTGCTTATGAAAAAGTCAAATTGCAAAAGCTCAGTTGTATTTCTGTGACTGGGAGTTTTGGTTTCACCCGACAACATTTTAGCTTCAGTTTCCTGCATTGCCACATAGATATCCCTTCAGCAAATGTTCAAGAATTGCAGATCTGATAGAAAATTGTAGGTGAATCAAGCAACTGACACTTTGTTGGCTCAAGTGCATTTGCTTTTGCAAGTTCTTGTCTCCACACACTCTTTTATGCTGTTTTGTGGTTCAAACACCATTATTATGCATTTTCTAGAATCAAACAAGTGGGAAACATAAATTGACAGAGACTGAGGATTTTTGCTTGTTTGTAAATGAATTTAAAAAGGCTCATTGTAACTAAGTTACATTGGTTATACAACTTTGTTTTTAATAAGAAGAGATTGTATATACCTGGGATAAATAACAAAGAGTTTCGTGCTTGGTTAGAAATCATAACATAAAACAAGTCAAATTAAAAAAAAAAAACCCACCAAATAGGTAGCAAAGGGCTTGGAATTATAACTAGCCATTATAATCTAAGATGTTTCAGGGAAATTTTTCTTACATTATAATGCTTAATATTTGCACTATTTCTTATTTTGGTGTTGACAGAGGTTTTTTCCTCACGTATTTGAATACTAGGTATTCATACAGATTATATCTATCTTAATAGTGTTCACAAGTTTTTGTTTGAACCTGAAAACATTTTATTGTGTTTAATTTACAGAAATGAAATTTCTTTAATTACTTCTGTAGAAGCTATTAGAAGCTCAATTACATTTTTCTTAGGTGTTATCATTTTAAGATTACTAATTTAAAAAATGCATGATTTGCCTGTGTGAGACTTTCAGGTTCAGTAAGAGAATTCTCTCTACACCCCTCCAGCTATAAGAAAGTTATGACTAAACTGGAGAAATTAATTTTGCTAGGAACTGAAGATCAACACATCTTCAAAACTGGGCTATCGGTTGTGAATTTGAATAAATAGCAATAGTTTTACTAGGGAAACAGGATTTGCAAAATAAGTATTGCTTGCCTTCAATCAACATTGCAAATCTGACACAGAGATGAGCTTTAAGAAGCTGAGACACTGATTACTGCTGGGGTGTGGATGTTTCACCTGTACAAAGCCTACCTGTGGGTACAGCGCTGTCAGAGGTTGTGTATAACCACTGTGCCTGCAGGTGTGTCTCCAGGAAAGGTCCACATAGTTGGCTTCAGTCTATTAGTTTCTGGGAGACAATGAGGGGGATTTTTCTGGTATTTAATTGTTTTTCCCCTCCAGGTGACTCCAAGTTTGTGTGTTCTGTCATTGGGTGTTTCACAGAGTTAAAGAGCTGCTGGATAGGTTGGGGTCCCTTTTGGAGCACTGACCAAAAAGCACAGCTCTTGGAAGCAGTGGGCAGACAGTGATGCACACAAGAAGGTTTTATGAGTTAATTAATTAATTTTTTTCTTGTAAAATAAATGTTATCACAACTCCAACTAAATATACAGTACTGCTCATGTAATAGCCTGCCTAATTCAGATTAATTGTGGGCTCTCAGTGATAAAGGAGCTTCAGCACAGCAGTTATTCTGTCGTACAGATGCAATTAAAACCATATCAATGCAGTATAAATAATGCTAAATTAAGTTGCTGTCCCTCCACATGGTGGCAATTTTGAGCTAGAGCACAATGAAAGCTAGCATCTTATTTTGTTCAGAGGGAGTACTCACACCAAGAAACATTTCTAATTTACTAGAATTGCTCTGGAGCAGTGTTATCACCCAAGAATATAAAGTGTGTAAAGTACTGTCACTAAAATATCACTAATAATAATAAACATTTCCTATCTTGCTGTTCATCTTAGAGCCAAGCAAAGCTTGAAGTTTACGTCTGAAAATTATGGGATACATGTGCTAGTCTGATTTGAGGCCAAGTGTTCTAGCACATAAAAGTTTCATTGTGGAAAACAAATTATTTGCTTCAAATTATTTAATTTTAACTGTTTCCAAGACAGTTTTAGAAAATGCTAATACAAATTATTTAGTGCCAGTTAGATTTTGCTGGGTTTTTTTCACAGCCTGTCATTTTGGGACCAGAATGCTGTTCCAAAAACCCATCATTTTTACTTAGTGGTATGCAAAAGCAAGAAGATACCAGCCTAAAATTAGTATACTGCATTTTATACTATTTATGTCTTGCTGTTGCAAAGCTGTAGCAGGAATAAGTTTAGGGAAAATGATTACATCATAAAATAATAGGGGAAAAAATTAGAGTCTTGATACAAATCAAGGAAATGTCTTCTTTAGCCTCTGTGGTACAAGTCTGTGGCAGGTGAAAGGTAATTCAATTTGATTGCAAAGCATCCACTCAACCTCACTGTTAACTTCCTTATTTTGAAGAGATGTGGAGGTAAAGCTACCTCTCCCTCCATGAACCCACCAGGTGCTTATGTTATTACTGTTTATACCTTAAAGCCTGACTGGGCTTTAAATACACCTGTAAATTCATCCCTGGGAAAGCTTTGGGTGTTTTAGTGTATTTGTCAGTATTCCCAGTGTAGCTGGAAACAGTAACAAGGGACAAACCTCTATTAACTGCCACTGTGTGAAAGCTCTGGTTTCAATAGCTGGTTAATTTAATAGTCTTTCTTCAGTAAAATTATTCAGCTGTAAGCAACCTGTAAAAATTGTAATAAGCATGCTAACCAATGCACTTCCTTTTCCCCCATTCTTTGGGGTAATGTTTTCTCATGCTGACAAAGTCCACTACAAGGAGTGCTGTAATGTTCTGCAAAGTTGTTTTTCAGTGCCTTGGTTTATTTTTGCAGAGAAGTATTGATTACAGAATGAGAAACATTGGTTTAACAGCGATCGATGAGTAGCAAACAAAGGACACTGAAGTTTGACTCATTTTAATTTGAATGAAAATACAGTACCTGGTGCAATTTATGAGGTAATAAAAAATGACATATGCTCTTTGTTCCTGTAATCACATTTTTTCTTGTCATTTGTGAGTGAAATACGCTTAGACAGACAGATGACTGTAGTCTCCTGTGTGCTGGTGTTGGGACCAGGTTGTGGAACAGGAGTTTGGAGAGCGAGATCCAACCTTGTGTGGGAGCCATGGGCTATGAAGGAGGGTGACAAGCAGGTCCATCTGCCTCTGGAGGTGACCACACAGAGGGGATTTTACCCACCTTCTGTGCAAGAAAGATGAGAGTGAACCACCTTGGACTCCTTGACCTGTTTTGTTTGCAGGACCCAAAATACCTGTAACATGGAGAACATTTGTACTGCCCTTTACCCAACAGCTTGGGCTGTGGGCAGCTGGGGCTCAGGTGTATTTTGTGGCACTTGAACAAATAACCATGTGTTATGTTGGGGGAATTAAACATTCACAGCATTGGAAAGAATGAGTTACTTTGTTAAACCGACTAGGAGACCAAGTTGCAAATTCCAGTTTCTACTTCAATTAATATTTCATAATTAATTCTTGAAAAATGCAACTATTTCACCGCCCCTCTCACATCTCTTGTCCCAGGCTGTTCTGTGGCCCCTGCCTGCAGCAGACTTTCAAAAGGCCAAGAGTGATAAAATACTGGTTGTTAATACTTTGAATGTGCCTATTTATTTACAACAGTATTGGGCATTGACTTGCTAGAAAAATTAATTTTAGTGTGCTTTTAGTAGTTGCTATTTGTTTGCTTCATTCTCTTGTCATTGTTGTTTACTTTTGTGGCTGTATTCTCTCTGTCTCAGAACGCTGTGTTGCATACCAGGCTATGATTCTATTAAATTACAACTTTTACAGCAAAGTATCAGATGCATAGTATCAGAAAATGTATTAAAAATACACATAAACACTCTGTTTAGGTTAGAAACGACTTAATGGTACTTCAAACTCTAAACAAAAAATATTTTAGTCTTCCCATCATTTAAATTCAATGCAAAGTATCTGTTTGAAATCAATATTAATTACACAGAAATCATGACCCTCTTTATCAAATGCTTTAAAATAGTTGTTAAAAATTTAATGTGAAGGTTATTAGCCTCATTTTGAGCAACATTAAACCTGTGCTAAATATTCTCATGTAGAACTTTTTTGACAAGTCAGTGCTCCCGTGTTAGGATAATTAGTAGTACGATAGTAAATTCCTACTTATGGTGCACTTGGGAAGCAAAGAACAAGAGTACAGAGGAATCTTATTTTTACTTAAAGAGTAGCCCTTTTCAGTACTTACAAGGTAACCTTAACGATGAGATTACGTGTGCTCCTTTTACAGGATTTCTGAAATTTGAACTAACCAGTCCAGTTATATCTAGTCATTCTGAAGAATTGCTTTTCATGAGCCTCAAGCATAAGTTAAACTAGAGGAGGGACCAGTTCCTGTGTGTTGGGCTGTCTCCCTGATAAATAGCAGTGCCCTGTATAGCATGCATGGTGTGTGTACACCTAATCCCTCTAATTCTTCACTTGTAGTTATCTGTAGTTTTAAAACTTGACATGCAGACACATTTTTCTATAACATATATTACATTATTGATCAAAGGAGTGGTATGGTTTTTATGTGAAAGATAAATTAAAAAGTTAAAAATGAAATACTCGGGTGGCTCGAGACTGGTGAAGTGGAGAGAGACTTGGGTGTACTGATTGATAGGAAACTCAACATGAGCCAGCAGTGTGCCCAGGTGGCCAAGAAGGCCAATGGCATCCTGGCCTGCATCAGGAACAGTGTGGTCAGTAGGTCCAAGGAGGTTGTCCTTCCCCTGTACACAGCGCTGGTCAGACCTCATCTTGAGTACTGTGTGCAGTTCTGGGCTCCCCAGTTCAAGAGGGATGTTGAGCTGCTTGAGAGGGTCCAGAGAAGGGCAACGAGGATGGTGAATGGACTGGAGGGCAGGCCCTATGAGGAGCGTCTACAGGAACTGGGACTGTTCAGCCTGGAAAAGAGGAGGCTCAGAGGGGACCTCATTGCTGTGTACAACTACCTGCGGGGAGGATGCAGCCAGATGGGTGTGGATCTCTTCTTCCAGGCTGACGACACCAGAACGAGAGGGCACGGCCTCAAGCTACGCCAGGGGAGGTTCAATCTTAACATTAGGAAGCGGTTTTTCACAGAGAGAGTAATCGCGTATTGGAATGGGCTGCCCAGGGAGGTGGTGGAGTCACCATCCCTGGAGGTGTTTAAGAGAAGACTGGATGAGGAGCTTAGTGACATGGTCTAGCAGGGAGGTGTAGGGCTGGATGACGTTGGGCCCCTTCCGGCTCGGAGTGGCCTGCTAGACTGTGAGGGATCTAGGTTGGTGTTATGCTCTGCGATGTGCTCTCGGTCTCCTCACGGGTGCTAGATGGTGAGTTGGACTAGATGATCCTTGTGGGTCCCTTCCAACTCATAATATTCTGTGATTCTGTGATTCTGTGATTCTGTCGTGGGCTGACCTCAGCCTCAGGTCAGCTTCGCTTTCACTCTCCTTCCTCTGTGGGATTCAGAGGACAAAAAAAATGACAGAAAAGCTCGTAGATCAAGATAATGACAGGGAGAACACTCACCATGTGCCCTCGCAGGGAAAACTGACTTGGCTTGGGGAAGATTAATGTATTTTGTTGTGAATTAAAATAGATGTGGATAAAGTAAAACAAAAACAAACTTAAAACAACAGTTTCCAAAGTGCAGTTTGAGGAGTCTGATTCCCCTCTGGAGCAGCCCAGGGAGATAGGGATTCAGGGTGAGGGCTCTCCATGACCGTCCCTCTCTGCTGGACCTTCCTCCTCAGCAGCTTCCCCAGTTCAAGCACATGCTCTTCACAGGCTACAGGTCTTCAGGAAATGTCCCCATGGTCCCTCCAGGGCTGCAGGGAAACATTTACCCCGATGCCAGGAGCTCCACTCTGCTTCCCAAGCACTCTTCAGACTATCTCCTCAGTCTTTGGTGCTGTTTGGCCCTTTCTAAAGTGCCAGAGATGTCACTGATGGGCTCAGCTGTGCCCTGTGATGGGGCACAGCACATCTGATCCACTGGCATTAAAAGTAAGTGAGATTATGAGAGTGGCATATGATGGAGGGGCAGGGGAAGATGCTTTTAAGTGGCGAGGCAGGGAGGAACAAGCTACTGGCTTAAGCAGCTTTAATGGGGAGGTTATGAGAGCATCAGCAGTGCGGAGGGCACAGAGGCAAGTCCAGCAAAAAGATGGAGATGAGACAGGAGGGTTTTGGATAGAGAAATCTGCTCAAGTTACTGAAATGGTTGACCCTCATGGAGAGTACTTCTCTGAGAAGTATTGTCATGGAGTTGGTGCTGCAATTCCAATGAGACATCTATTGATTTTACCTGCAGTGGCCGATAAAGGAGTTAAACTCCAAGTCCCTGACTTGAAAGGCTTGAGTATCATCCATGCCTAAATTTAAAGTAAACAGTGAAATAGCCCTGAATGTATAAAGTGGTAAGATGGCAGCCTTTCCATACAAAGGCTTAATGTGCCACACGTTCACTCTGCATGTTGGGTGTCAGACTGTTCAGGAATGAAGGGCCCATTGAGCATCTCTGGGCCCCGCAGCACCGGGTGCTGCCATCTGCCTCCCAGGGCTGCCACCTGCCCCATCCGTGCTCATGTTTTCTCACTCAACAGATGAGACATTTGCAGTCTGTTAGAATGTGAGAGAACCATGTGCTGACATTTGTGACACATCCTAAAGGAATTAAAGGAGACATGAATGGTTGAGCTCCTCTTAGGAAACACTTGTGTGGCTGCACAGGGTCAGTCCTTAGACCGAGAATGTTAACCAGTGACTCTGAGAATAAGTGTTGTCTCTTGGTCTCTTCATGGAGTGCTGAGGAACAAGTCATATTTTGCTGTCAAATACATGTGTTATTTTCAATCTAGTTATAAATAGTTTCCGTGCGTTTTGTTTTGATCATGAGTATCTCAAATTGGATTCCTTCCTTAACTTTGAGAAGATGACTTAATGTGTGGTACATATCCCCGACTGCATGAGAAATGAAACATTTTGACACGAACATTTCTACAGCTACACAAAAAGGAGCTCACTGAAGTGCAAAAGCTGGCTCACGAGCATAATGAGCAGCTAGTGAAATTTGATTGCTGAAATGTTAATGAGAAAGTCACTTGCAAATACTATTTGTTCAATGTTAAAATATTCCGGTACTTGCATGAAAGTATTGATAAAGTTTACCAACCCTGTCTTTTCCCTCTACTTTGTTCATATAGAATTTTTCCCTATTTGGAAAGTTATCAGAAATTTGACTGGGTGATGTGATGAAAGTCAGGCTATATGGAGACACTGAAAAGGGGAGGCAAGAATGAAGTAAAGGTTATACTTCTAAGAGGAGAAGGGTACAGCTGTGCTGCAGAAGGCAAGTTTGAGCAGAGCTCATGGAGAGAAGAATTTGAAATTAAAGAGAAATTGGCAATTGGGAACATGTACAACTTCACTGGAAGATGGCAATGATTTTTCTAGTGTTAAAATGAAATAATGCATTTGGTACTTTTTTAATTTAACCTTTTCTTCCCATGGCACTTTCTATTGAGCTTATATTCAATCTAAAACCTTAAACTGGTTCTGCATTCATTTCTTTGCACGCACCTTTATTTTGCACAGGAATAAAGTGGGGTTAGCACAGAGGAGCTTATAAAGGGCATTATGATGGCGTGAAATTTCTGCAGAGTTCAGGGATATGTTTTCTTCTTCCAGGAGACAAAAAAAAAATAATCTCTGTTTAGTCCTGGCCTTTCTGTACTTTAGGCTCACTTCTCTCTTCTGACACTTCATTATGGTTTTTCTGGGTTTGAATAAAAATGTAGTTCTCCTTTCTGGTGGATAAGGTCACTACTGCTGGGAGCTACTTTCTGTGCATGGTACACATGAGTGTTTTGTGTCCTGGAGACCAGCCCAAGTGTGGGTGATCTCTTCCTCCTTTTTCTCCCCACTTTACGGTATTTAATGTCTGTGATGTGCTTGAGAGCAGATCTGCTTTCTGCCTGCAAGAAATGGCAGAGGTGCCACAAGGTTGTCAATAACTTCTTGTGAAGAGTCACGCTGGTGAAGGCTGGTGGTGTTGTTGCTGTGCAATTATCCTGTGGGCAACTCTTTGCTCCATTCATATGGGAAGGTTTTTGTAGCTGGGAAGAGAATGTAGAATTTCAGGGCCAAAGGTTGATGCTTTTGTTTCTGGTCTTGCAGGCCTGTGACTTGTTCGCTGTTCATACTTTACCCTGAGAGGAGCCTGAGTTTTGTGTGGCAACAGTACGTGCTCATAATAACAAATACTGTGTTGTGCTGCTTGCCTGTGAGGTGGCTGAATTGGGCATTTAACTATATTGGGCTGTTTCTAATGTTTAGGGGTTTCATTCCTGTAACATTGTTGTTCTTGTAATGTGAATTTGTTGCTGCTTTAAGTGTACTTTTCTTAAGGCAATTCCTACCTCCTTTCATATTAAGAACAATCCATGTGGATGTGCTGCTCTTTTTGTATAGGATGATAATACAGATTTCCCCACATGAATAGCAGGAGTAAATGGCAGAAGCTGTGTTCTCTGACCTATCGCCAAGAGGTAAATGAAACCTAGAAATAGCTTCCATAGCTCTTTGACCTGTAGGAAAAAGTTTGGGCTTGTGAATCTCTGCTGTGTGTCCAATGCTCTACCAGAAAGTGTGTATTTGTGATTAGCAGGAGCGCAGCCATGTGTGGAGGTACAGCACACTCATTCCACAGGACAGCCAGGGGCTGCGGGCAACCTGCAAAACACCCTGGCAGCGAGAGGGAGAACAGGATACTCCTCTGAGATACAAAAGTATCATCTTTTGTCTCTGGTGCCCTGGGGAGATGCGCTTTTGTACATAATGTAGAAAGAAGATTTATTGGAGGACCAGAGCATGGTCAGTGTAGCAGACATACAGAGGTAGTTGATGTATCAGAATAAGATCCTTGTGGCTGCAGTGACACTGAATGAGTGTTGAAGGCGTGGTTGAATCTCTGGTATTCAGTCCATTGTCATAATTCAGCAGTTACTGCATCAAGTAGCTCAGGAACATCCTTATGCTTTGAGTCAACTTGGCCACTTAGATGCGCAAGGCAGTACCTGAGTTTCCTCCAAAGTGGCTTATCAGTTACTGTAGTTGCATATCTGGTTTTACGCCCTGTTTCTGTTGACACCAGTATCTCTGAAAGCCTTTCTTAAGTCCTGGGTGGTAATTATATATTTCTTTTATAGCGTTTTCCTTTCTACATCTGGGAGCTCTAGATGACTCTTTAGCCACAGTGAAATTCCTCTACAGAGTCTCTGGAGCAGTGTAATTTTGAAGCTGGCATTGGTGGGATCTAAGCTGGAGAAATACTACAGTGAATATTCTTCCCATATCATTAGCCTTGAGTTATCCTTTGTGTTCCCTACTCTCCGTATGGCTGCTGTGCTTCGTCTGCCCTGGTGCTGAACTCTGCTCTTCTTCACGTGGCAGAGGCCAGCGATTACTCAGCGCCTGGCAGGACATGGTTATGTAACTCTAGGGACAATAATTAGATAATTCAGTTAGAACAGTGTTATGTAGTTTCCAGTAATTTGTTTCTTGTGCAGTTTTCCGTTTTCCAGGTGTGACATATGGCCAACCAGACAGAACCCCTCTGTTCTCTGAGTAATTCCCCCTATTTTTTCACAAGCATATAGATATTTCATTTAAAACTTTGCAGCCTCCCTTTGTGGCATCTGCTTATTTATCACTGTCTTTGAGATCCGTTTTCCACTTGGTAATGTTCATATTTTTGGTCCCTTGGTTCCTGCTATTGTAAATTATAATCCAGTAAGATTTATAGCTGTGAGATTTGTACAAATAGCCTGTCTCCCCCATTTAATGGCTTAACACTAAGATACCTTTGTTATTTACTAATGAAACTGTACTTATACTTTCTATATACGTTTTTGCGGGTATGTCATGAAAATTTAGGTCAGCAGTGGAACTGTGTCAGACTCTCTGACAGGCTACAAATCACCCTACACTATAGGCACAAAGCATACAGGTGGTGAACCCACTGTAACTTTACACTGACTTAGCCTGTTCTTAGACATTAAAACCCCATTGCTGACAGTACCAGGTCAAAATACCTGAGCATTTTATTGATCTGTTATCTCATTTAAATTTACAAGGAAAAATCTAATTTAATTTCATTTCTGTTTAACAGGGTCGCATGGAGAAGGGTGTTTGCATTTTTTTAATTACAATAGAATTTTTTAGAGTTTTTAAGTCAATTCCCATATTCCTTGTAAATTACATTTAGCGATTTTGACAAAGGGTTTTAAAATAATTAGGTAACTTTTTATATGATGTTCTTTCTTTAAAAAAAAACCAAGTTAGGCTGTGACATATCTAGATTTATCCGGGTAGTGCTGTATGTTGTGTGCTGGGTTTTTTGGTTCTGTCTATTAAGAATTGGCAACACCTCTGTTATTTGCCTTTGAGAATTGTTAGTAAAATTAATGATACTTTTATCACTCACATATTTGCTTGATTGGTACTCAGTTTTTAAAACCATATTCATTATCATAGTATTGCAGTGAATAGATTCAAATAGACTCTGTTCTACTGATAGGGATCCTTCTCTCAGCCAAAACGAGAAAATGAGGTTCAAGTCCTTTCCTGCTCATGAGACTGAAACGTTAAGGGATGGGTGGCAAGCTGTCCTCTTGACTTGTTTTCTGCCTCACATGTCTGCATTTAAGCAAGATAGGTTACAGATCTCAAATACAATTTTTACATTTGTTTGGAATGAAGAAAAAGAGCTGGAAGGAGAGGGTGGTTGTTTGGCTTTCATTAAGCTGGTATCTGTGAGTGAGCTGAGTAAGGATAGCCCAGTGTGATGGGATATTCTGAAAGACTTTCCGCCTCTGTGTAACATTGGTGTACAAAACTGATGGCACTGGATTGTTAGGGTAAGTATTTTGATTTTTTTTGTGATGATTTCTCCCAAATTAAATCTTAGATTTTTCCTAGAAGTGAGCTTTATGTATACAGCTAATATATAACTTTTTATGGTCTTTCAGCGTGAGAAGCTGATACATGAGTTGGAGGAAGAAAGACATTTGAGACTTGAGAGTGAAAAAAGATTACGGGAGGTGACGCTGGAGTCAGAACGCAGCAGGGCTCAGATGCGTGGGCTGCAGGAACAGTTTTCCAGGTATGTTGCACGAGTAAACTGTGTTCAAAATATGGGAAGAACATACTTTGGTGCAGAAACATTGATCAGACCTGCTGATAACTTGAATGGATATAATCGAAGGCAAAAACTGCTCTCCCTCGGAAGTTTGGTGACATAAAGGGCTCTTGGCTAAATGATGGTTAGCATCCCTAAGAGGCTTATGCCATCATTTGATGTAATGGAGAAAATTTTAATTTCTAGAGATTTTGTGTGTTTTAGAGCTCCCAGCAATTTTCTAGGCGTAGGTCTTCACTTCTCAAAAAGTACATGACATTGATAAGTCAGTATGTGTTTTTTTGTTTGTGATAAACATCAAGAATGAGTTTGGTCAATCTGAATAAAGAGAGGAAAAAAAAAAAGGTGATGCCTTTTAGCAGCTGTGTGCTCATCCTGCTTGGACGTGCTTCGAACATCTTCCTGCATTGCCTGGGCCAGAGCTTTGAACTAGACCAGAGCTCCACTTACAGGAGAGCCAGCTTAGAACTGGGGTTTAAGAAAAGCCATTCATACAACAGCCATAAGGTTTTGAGCTATTTATTGTTTTCATGCTACATGATGGGATCTTATACATCAAATAGACCTTTTTAAATTGTGTTAATTGTATTCGTCACGTGAACGGAAACAAAGCAAAAAAATTCCAAAGAGAGAATGAAATGTTATGTTCTGTATTTTCCAACAGGACTGAATATTAACTTTTTCCCTCCTTGACCTGCTGAATTTTTATGTAGCTCAAGTTCATTTTGATAAGGTGGAAAAAAAAGCTGGTGGGGTGGTTTTTTGCATTGGCTGTGTCTGTTGGCGTTATTAGGGTTTTCTGTTTTGAGCTTTTTTTTTTCCCCTCAGTGTGTGCCATGCTGCTCCTCTGATTTGAATCTGGGTTTCTAGGCAACACTGCAGAAACCATCGATAGCAATAATAAAATTTGTTCTCATCAGTTATTTTTTGTTTTGGAAAATGTTGTTTGGAAAATTAGCATTAATTCTTCTCGGAGTTAAAAAAACTGTTTCAAAAACCATAAAGTATTGAGTTAAATTTGAAATTCCTCAAGAAAAATTCAAAGATACATATTTCTTTTTTAGTTTTCTGTTGTTCCCCTACTATGATACTTGGTTTCAATTTTACTTACCCTGGTGAGATTCCTTGAGTAATATACACAAAATAAATCCACCCTGTGAGTATTCTTGGTTAGAATATTTTGCTCTACTGTATATTAATATTTGTTTAAGGAAAAATTTCCCAGGCTCCTGATTTTAGGACAGTATTATTGTTGCAATAACTCGAAACCGTTGAAATAAACTTTGAAAATGATGGAGGCATGATTAAGGAAAGAAGGAGTTGGGGGAAGCCAGTCTCCAGAGTGATGCTCCCGGTAAACTTCATGAAATTTTAACTGTTGCATATTCAGGTCTTTTCAGGGTAGCTCTTCATTATTTCTGTGGAACTGCTGCAGTCTGATTCATTTCTACCATGTTTCTGAAAAGAGTAACTGTTTTATTAGTTAGGATCCCTGAAGCCCACTATCTTCAAATTAATCCATTCTTTTTATTCTGCAACTGTTTGCAGCTGAGCTTGCTCTGATCTATGAAGAAGCAAAGGAATGCAAGTTCTTTGAATTAAAGTTGTTTGTCTCTTTATCTTCATACCTCTGATTAGATAAAGGTGAATACCATCTAAATCAGCATTATGTTCTTTTTAAGGCTGTCTGCACGTTACCTAAATGGTTTGAAGGCAAACTTAATATCACTTTTCATTAATGGCAACTTAGTTGGTCCTATTATTAGCAGTGAGGAAAACTGCCTTTGGCTTCATCAGGCTGTGGTTTTATTTTAGTGAAGGCCAGATGCTAGGAGGAGGATGCATCACTTAAATATTTTATTTGCTTTTAAAACATTATGTTTGTAATGATGAATAACAAAGATTATTTTTTTCGGATGTTATTAGGATATTTGCTTACACGAACAGACTTTCTCCTTAAAAGAGTGTATTTTTTCTTACCCTGCTTGAACAAATAACGAAACTGGCAACTGGATAATCTTGTACTACTTAGAGATTCTGTACTGTTTGAAGAGATTGAGACTTTTCTCCTCAATTTGAGCACAATTAAATGGAACAGGACAGGTGGTGATGGGAAGAGATGTTAAAATCAAGTGAATTGGAAGTACTTTAGAAGAAGATGGCTTGGGAATAATACTCAAACATTCTTTCAGTTGCAGACACAATAATGTAAGAACACATATTATAGCATAAATCTTTTAAATATGTGTAATTCCTGAACTGAGGGGATTTATGTAGACATTTTTACATACAGATGCAGAGCACTGGGCTAAACTGTGATTTGGAGGATGTTTCTTTACATTCCAAACTACTTTCTCTGCATGTTTGAAAGAATGAAACAGAATAGTTGGTGATAAGCTGTAAGTTGACCTTTGTAATCAGGGGAGCAAAGCTGCCTATTCCTAAATGAAACTGTGTGAAAACTTTAATCTGTCATTTAAGTACATATATATAGTTTAAGACTGAGAACTTCAGATGGCGAGGGGTTTTCTTATTGATTGACATTTCTTTTCTCACCAAGTAAGCAATATTTCAGGCTAGGAGTCTGAAATAAATCGAAGTTCTCTTTCTTAACATCTGTATAAATCTGCCAGAGCCTTAAAGTGACACAGTGGTTAGTTTGATAAATATGTGGTAGCTGCTGAAAGAGCTTTTAAAACCAAGTTTCTTTTCCAGAGTTTTACAGTGGTGTATCCATGTAGTTTTAAATCTGCTTTCTCATCTTATTGGAAGCATATATGTTTAAGGTGTGGAGAGGAAAACTATTGAACCCTGAAGTTGTGATTTTACACTGTAGTTGCATGCAGAGGGGTTTTCATTATCTGAGTATGATCTCACCTTGACTTTTTTTGGTAGGTTTCTTTGCTCCCTCACAGTTTAACATTAGTTCCTTTTCAAACTTCTCATGTCTTGGACATTAGGGAAGATGCACTGTGTCTCATGTACCTCTGTGCTCTTGGTTTCAGCTGTGCTTTTCCTACTTTCAGCATTTTCCTACAATAGTAGGAACAGAAATGCGACAACTCTGCCTGAAGCAGTAGGTGTGATTTATGGCATCATTCTAAAAAGCACACTAATAGATACAATATAAATTGATTGCATTTCCTTGCTGTACATCAGTAAGTAGCAGTAACTGTTGTCTGTTGAATGCACGCAGTTCATGTGACTCTAAACTGGGATTAAATGTTGAAACAGTAAAAGAGGTAGCTTTACTTAAGTTACTTTCATTACTATTTTGATCTGAATGAAACAAGTTCAATAAACACTATTATAAAGTATATCAGTAAACAGTAATTGAAGAGGCCGTTATCAAATCTTAAAATCCCTTTTGGGTAAATTTCAAGAACTCTTTCTGTTAAGGTTGTTTATTGGTATCAGTGTCTGTGGCTGAAAAACTGCCTCAGGCTTCTAAGAACAGATGTTATTGGAAAAATAGGAAATGGTCCTTGTTTGATCTGCCAGGGTCTTGGGAACGGGATGAGTGCAATTCTCGTTAGACCACACGTGTTCCCCTCACATTAATATTGACTGTAGGGTTAAACCTGTCACTACTGACAAGGGGATAAATGACTACTGCAAATCCAGTGACACTTGTCATAGAAGTGTTGTGTGGCTGTTGGTTTAGGCACATCCTTTGTGGTTTTCTCCAATTATTGTTAATTCCCTTTACTCTCTTCTGGCTTGTCAGCAGGTGACTGGGAATGATGCCTGTTTTTCTAGCAGCTGTGGTAAGAAGATTCTTTACATTGCGTCGGTATGTTGACGTTGCAGCATCACATTGTGATTTCTAATGTCTGCTTGACCTAGAGGTCACGCTTTCTTGCATTTCCATGGCTTTACTGCCATGCCTGGTAATCCACATACCTCAAAGTCCGTGCCTAGGAAGTACATATAAACTATTAGGACGCCTCAGTTGGCCCTGTGGTTGGTCAGTTTATCTAATGTCCCCCATTTTTGTCTGATTTCTGGAGAGATTAAAATGCTCTCCTGCCAGCTCTTGATGGTATTTCTTTGATTCTGTCATAGCAGGGATGAGTGAAATACTCTGTGGGAATTCACTCCTTGCCTCAAGGGAAGATTACAGAATAAGCTGTCTATAGTTCTCTTTTGTGTAGTTCTGCAGTAAGCTCCTGTCGTCCTCCCTGCATGGCCTGTGTGTGGGGTTATAGCACGAGGCAGATTACCCCAAAGATAAGAGTTTGTATCAAAGACTGACCCTGTCATCTGCAGTATGGTTTTGGATACCACCAGATTTTACTGGGTGATACTGTGTGAAATGTTGCAAGGAAAAATAGTGAATAGGTATAACACACAACTTGCTGACTTGTAAGTTCTCCATGAGAGGTGTTTGTCTCTCTTCTACATTTGTTTCCTGCTTTGCTGCTGACTGCAAGATGCCACATTGTGGCAGGCTGACCTTGACTGACTGCCAGGTGTCCACCCAGCCACTCACTCGCCCTCCTTGAGAGGACTGGGGGGAAAAGAGAGTAAGAAAAAAAGAGAATAAGAAAAAAATCCTTGTGGGTTAAAGACAGGGAGATCACTCACCAGTTACCATGAAGGGAAAAGTAGACTTGACTTGGAAAAGATAAATCTAACTCATTATCAATTAAATTCAGTGTAGGATAGCAAAAAACAATGACAAAATTAATAACACTTTCTTCCACCTCTCCCTTCTTCCCAGACTCAACTTCATTCCTTTACTCCTGACTCTTTCCACCCTGAGCATCATGTTGGGCGGCAGAGTTGGAGGTGGGTAGAGCTGCTGCAAACCCAGGTGTTGGATATAAGGGAGATGAAACTGGCTTCTGCTTCATGGGCTGGAGCTCTGCCCCTTTCCAGGTGTTGAGGAGAGTGCTATCAGTGCAGGACTGCTGAACCCTTGGCTGAACTTGCCAAGGACGTGGTGTGAATGCTGCTTTACTGGGGCTCTGACATAATGCTGATATCGATCCTGTCTTTTGATTAGAATTGACAGAGTTAAAGAATGAAGTTTCTTGTGGATTAATGCTGGTGGGGTGAGTATATTAGTATTTTTATTTATGTGCATGTACAATACTTAAGCACATATTTAGTCTCTAATGGTTATTCAGAACTGTCAAGCACTATTCTAAGTAAGATCAAGGAGCTTCTGTGTGGATAGTTTTCATCTGGCAGAAAATAAAGGAATGGTTTTACTAAATGCATGAAATGAAGCCCAGAGAAGATTTTCCCAAGTTGTACATGGACTTTGATTTCATTTATTTATTCATGGGCTACCTTGAACTAAATATGCTGGTTTCCTGTTGTTTGACCAAGAAGTAATTTTTCATACAAGGCCTACTTTTTTCCACTCTTCAGTTCTGTGTATGAATATGGTGGTTTTGAAAGTGAACATAGGAAATATTTTCAAAGAATGTGTTGTCTCAGTGTTCTTCAAAAACTGAATTCTTACTGTCATGTCAGAAACAATCAGGTTGAAACGCATGTTTTCATACAGAATTTGAGAGAACAAAAGCAATGAGGTCAGACTGACTGCAGAGGACTGAAGAACCAGTGTAGAATTGAAACACAGAAGTCATGCCAGCACCAGAAGTTACAGAAAACTATATTGCAAGATGTATATTGACTTGCATAACACTTTCTAGAGAGCAAATGATTGCTTTGCTTCAAGCATTGTTAAAGATGCACAGAGGGGTACATGCAGTTCTCCAATCTTCTGTGGACTCTTAGGGCACTACATTAAGAGCCAGTCCTATTTCAGTGCCCTGATGCACTAGTAAATCATGTGGAAGTGTTTCTTGGCAGCTCTTAGTTGCTGAAAACTTCTTGCAGTGGTTCCAGGGAAATAGGTAATTTTTCTCTTCCACATGACTATCTGTGTGCTCAGAAAACTGTGGATTTGGTTTGTGTTTATTTATGTGCTCACAATATGCATCATAGTTCTATTTCTTGAATGTTGCAGCTCTTGCCTTTTACTGACTCATCGGAGCATGAAATGATATTCTGCTTCCTTTGTTCTAGCTGGCACTATAATTTAATGGAATGTAGTGGTTTTTTCCTTTGCATAATGTAATAGATTAAGGCCAAATAGCACTAGGTTATAGTGTAGTCCTTTGGGTTGCCCTGTCTTTTAAAACACACAAGAAGAGGCTAACATAGAAACATTATATCAACATTTTCACCGTCGTTTAACGGTATGTTACCAATGCTGATGTACAGGTCCAAACACTGCATAGAATCTGCTCCATACGTTGATTTTTGTAGTTAAAAGATGGTTTGAATATTCTCTGTGCTCCCATACTATAGTCCTGGCCAAGCAGAACCTACTATATTATACTATGTATATATACATGCAGTATATAACCTATATAACTGATTATTATTATATATAACCTATATATATATATTATATTAGGTAGTGGGTAGTCTGTATCCATCATCTCTCTTGTTATATGGCTGTTTTATTCCCAAAGGGAAATCTGACATTGAAGGAAACTCCTGGAAGCTTGGGATTCCTGTGCAGATGTAATGTTTAAATAGATTCATGTTTGATGTTTGTGTTCTGTGAAATCCTGTACCTGTTGAAGTTCCCAGCTCTGTGTGGTTTATTTTGCACAGTAATAGGTATAATTTTGCAGTTATTTCTAGCTACACATAATTTTCTGTTGTATTATGAAAGGACAGTGCTGATAGAGAAACTAAGTTCTAAGACTGAGTAAAGTAGTTGCTGCCCAAGAGCTGTTCAATCCTGTATGATAAGATGTTTCCGAAGTAGATGGTAGATGTGCTTGTCAAGAGGGCTTCAGTTACTTGCTGTTGATTTGCTGATCTAATGGATGGATTTTTAAAATTTCATTGGAACATGAAAGGTTAAAGTACAGACTGATTCTTTCCTGTGGAACTTGCCATAGGTTGGTTCCTTTCCGACTCAGGAAAGCAGGAAAGTCATAGATTTGTCATGCTGTATTGTGCAGTTCCTTGATGCCATAGAAGGTAAAGAGAGGACTCAAAATCAACACATTAATTCACATGATTAATAACATTTCCTCCATGACCATTCTCAGGAGATTCCAGTTTTTAGCACATGGATAACACTTGTATCTTTGCTGCTGCATGGATCTCTGTCCCCTACCTCCACTGAGGCAACAGACTGGAGGACCTTGCTAGCGCACTTTTCCTCAAAGATTGGTATGCTGCCTCCAGGTTTATCTCCAGTGGGCAGAGGAAAGGGCAGGTCCCTTTCCTCTTTTAAATCTAGTTTAAGGCTCTTTCAATGAGTCCTGATAACTGCTGTGCAAAGGTCTGTTTTCCACTTTGAGGCAGGTGTACCCTGTTGCCAGCCGACCTGGTGTCCTGTAAACCAACCCATCATCAAAAAAACCAAAATTCTGCCAGTCCAGGCTCAGGGCCTATTGTTTAAAAAAAGAAGGCTTTTCACATAACTAAGACCTTTTAAGAATATCAGTGTTTCTTTCTGCCATGTTTCCTTCCAAAAGAGATAAGAGAAAGCCTTCTGTTTCATTTTAGTGGGACAGAAGTCTTCAAAGCATCGTTTATTCATGCAAAAATCAGATCCATCCTTCTGAACCTGACACATGCAAAATTCCCTACTTCAGAATGTGTGTGTACCTTTTTATTTTTAAAAAAATCATCATTTCATAATATCTGTATAACAAAAGAATATTAAAAAGGAAACGGAGGAAATAGCTGTGAGAGAGCAACAGTGTGATAATAAAGATTTTAAATCCTTAAAGTAGAATATACTACAGATACAGAATCACAGAATCACAGAATCAGTAAGGTTGGAAAAGACCTTAGAGATCATCGAGTCCAACCTAAGATCATCGAGTCCAACCTAAGATCATCGAGTCCAACCTAGTCACCTTTGAAACAGGATTGTCATTTATCTTTTTGTGCCCAGTAATTCAAAGAGATCTGTGTAAATGGAAATTATGTCTCAGTAAAATGATTAGAGAAGTTAAACTAGATAAGAACAGGGAAGAAGAAAGCCTGCAAAGAACTGATGTTACCGTAGGCTCTGTCTTGGATGGCTGTGGTAAATCTAAACTATTTTTAAAAGCATCTGTCTGATTCGAGCTGCAGGGTTGTCTAGCAGAGGGTTTTTTCTACACCAACCCAATGACTCAGTCTTTCTTTGACTTCTTCTCCTCTCCTGTAGTTTTATACGATGGCACTTTTTATTAATGATACCTTCCTGGGAAGGGAGAAGATGGGATATGGAAATGACAGGAAAGTTTTGAAAGCTCCACTGCATGTACCTTTCACAACTGATGGTCTTCCCTGTGCTCCTGTCAGTCGTGCATGTGCTGTCCACACCTTGAAATTAATGTCTTCAAAGTGAGCATTTCTCCTGGAGAGACACACATTTTTAAAATGAGTTTAAAATAAGACTGATCCTCTGATTTCATGATTAGATTTGAGTTACTGCTCAAATAACACAGATTTTAGTTTACTGATCCTGTCAGATATTGTGGTTGCTTTTGTCATAAGACTGGAAACCCATGTCTGAAATGCAATTTGCAGATTATAGACTGTTTTTCTTTACCAATGGATCAGAGAGAAGTTTGGGTTTATGATCAAACATTTGGTGGTTGTTTTTCTGTTAGATGTTGAGGTGACTTGTACGTATTAGTAATTTTTCAGTACTATAAAACTTGTGTTGTAAACTGTAAATGTATCATTAATGAGCAGTAGTGTGTATTCAGATTGATGGTGGTGGATACAGAGCAAATTAAACCATGAGGGAATACTGTGATTAAAAATCTGACATAAAATCAAATGATCTTCAGAGTTATACTTCTTTTTTATGAGCATGATTGGAGTCTTCAAAGGTTCATTGGTTAACTGAATGTAAGTTTTACCTTTACAATTTTACAACAAACTAAACCAGGGAGCCTACACTCCCATCCTAATTTCAAGCAGATAAAATCTGATCCAGAAAAGTGCTCAGCCTTTTTAAGATACTGGTGTACCTTTTGCGCATCCCTGTCCATGACAGGGGAGTTGGAAGTAGGTGATCTCTGAGGTTTTTTCCAACCCAAACCATTCCATGATTCTAGGATTCTGCTCTCATTAAGGGCAGAAGCAAAAGAGTGTTTCAGGTGACTTTGGGGAGTTTAGTGAGTTAAACAGTAGGGAGGTTCAGATTCGTAGTAAAGGGAAGATCGTGAAATCCTGACTGTTGCCTCCCTGAGCAGGATAATAGAGAAATACTTTGTTTTGTCTAGATTTAAAGCAACATTTTCTGGTTTTCATGTATATATAAGGCAGAGAGGAGAAAAGGGCTTTCTCAAAATTATGCTGAAGAAAATGGTACAGGTGACAGTACAGGAAAACAGGCACAGAGATATCCCTGACGTGATATCTCCTGTGGTATTCACAGGTGGGCACTAAAGACGAGGACTTTTACTCTCTCTGAGAAACTCTTAGAGAATAATATCTTTACTTGCAGTTTGGATAGCTGGCTTTCTAATGGTGTGTCAGTAAAGAGCTGGTCTTTAAATGTGACCAATACATAATTTATAAATATAATGAGTTTGTCATCCTGTTCTGCATAACCTTTTAAGCATCTACACTAACTAATGAAAATAGGATGATCTAGCTGCCTGACTTGAGGTGGTAATGCATTTTTTTTCAACCTAGTAGCAATTCGTAGTCTGCATAGGTTGGAATGTTTCACCGAAGAATTATTATGGTAATTTTATCTTAGAACTTGTAATTATTTCACAGTATTGTTCCAATGTAACAGGCCATGCAGCAGTTCATTTGTTTGCCAGTGCTTGAAATTGGGCAGGGCAAATTGAAAATTTAGGTTTTAGTCTTAGTTTTTTTATCAAAATGTTTTGTATGTGTGTTTTTTCTCTATGCACACATTTTAAATATCATTATTAGAAGTTCCAGTGAGTGTACAGAAAGCAAAAACCTATTATGTTAGGTGCAAACTTTTGTAGGGTTTTGTTTCCCAGAGTATATGATAAACATTAAGAGAGCAGGATGGGATTTTTTTTTCCTCCTACAGGCTTGTAAACCTAGTTCTAATTATTCATCACTTATTCTGATGGTACATTTTCATAGATACTCTACAGGTGCATCCTCAGGGATTTTTGTCCTGAAGGAATAAGAAGNACTGCCTGCCCCATAATCTCAAAATTTATGAATTGTGCACTGCTACTCTTCAGTCAAATTGTGTATTAAATAGCATTAATTAAGTATGTGTTTCAGAAAACATCCATCTTCTAACAGGTTATCCTGGAAACTTTGTCCAAAGCATGTCAGTAGAATATTGTACGGCTTAAAACAATGAGCTGCTTTTGTGACAACCAGGTAATTATTGCTGTGCTGGAAAAGGATGCTGAGAAACTACAAATCCTGTTCAGAACAAGTCACATCATAGAGACCACTGAATATCTTAGCTTGTTCTTCCACGCTCTTAGTTTACATTACGCCTTGGGGAAGATTTTTCTTTTGCATCAATCTGTTTCATGATAACCACATCCCAATTCAATTGCTTTCTTCAAGATAAGGGATTGTACTCTTCTTGATTTTCACCACCATTCCAGATAGGAAGGAAAAGGTATCATGCCAAGGAAAAGTTGCATTTGTCATGAGAAAAGTTGTTAGGAGGAGATGTTAGATGGTGAGGTTTAAGGCTGCAAGGGATCACAGATTTCTGTAGTCTCTTGTTTTGGCACAGGATTTTAGACCTTAACATACCTTTTTCTGCAAGTGTTTTTAGTCATTGTTTTTGTTCTCTCTTTGTGGGATTTAATTGTCCATTTTTTCATGCCAGTACACTGCAGAGACAGCACATCCTGCCCTACATCGTGCCTGAATTGAAATCCAGGCCAACCCTTGTG
>WEKX01015113.1:10262-22980 GCA_013390025.1 Pitta sordida | reverse complement strand
TCCAAAGGATCTCTGCTGAGCTCTCAGCTATCTCCAGGCTTCTGTTTCTGGGCTCCGAAGAACATCTGCAGTTTTTTCCAGCTTTTATCTCCATCTTCAGTTGTGGCTTATATGGATTCTACATCACTGGTTCCTTTCTCTAGTCCATAGGATTTCACCATGGTGGGTCCAATTCACAAACAGCAGCGGGATGCCTGGAAGCACATCTCTACCCCTTCTCTCGTGGGCCTGGATGGGCCTTCAATCTCTCAGCCTCCTGATGCAGGTTCTGAGCCGGCACACTACATCTTGCTACTAAACTTTTTTTCTTCTCTCCCAAGTATGTTATTCACAGAGACGTCTCTATCTCCTTCTGCTTGTGACCTTGGCAGCGGCAGGGGCCAGGAAAGAACTGAGCTGTTAACCCTCTCACTGCCAAGGCAGCAAAAAACCTAAAACCAGGACACCTGTGAACCTGTAAAGTAAAATATAATAATAACAGCACTAGTTTATATGGAATATAAACTTTGGTTTTTTCATGTCAGCTCTCCCAGCCATTGTCCTTCCCAGCTTTCTGTGCATCTGCTCACAGGCAGAATACAGGAAACTGAAAAGTCCTTGACATAAGGTAGACACTACTTAACAACAAGCAAAACATCAGTACATTATAAGTATTATTCTTAAACTAAATTCAAAACACTGCACCATACTAGCTATTAGGAAGAAAATTCACTCTATATCAGCTGAAACCCCAACACCAACACATAATTTTTTGCAAAACTGAATCCTAAGATATGCATATTCTTTAGAGGAATCATCTCACCATGAAAAAAGTGGAAGCTATTTCTATCAATAAGTCAATTTTTTCATATATTTTCCTATTTGGAATAAAAGAGGAAAGGAACTTATTCACAGAACCAAATGATATTAAATACATAGTCATGTGGCCAAAATTTAATCAAGCTTTAATTTGTGCTGGTGGCAAAGCCCTGAACTCAAAATGTTTGGCTATTTTTTTGACAAAATTCTTTTCTTTGTGAGTATTGCATTATAAGTACTTTCTGGAAAATTAGATGTTTTATTGATTTGTTCTTATAGAATTCTTATTATATTTTCACAGAATCACAGAATCACAGAATATTATGAGTTGGAAGGGACCCACAAGGATCATCTAGTCCAACTCACCATCTAACACCCGTAAGGAGACCGAGAGCACATCCCAGAGCGTAACACCAACCTAGATCCCTCACAGTCTAGCAGGCCACTCCGAGCCGGAAGGGGCCCGACGTCATCCAGCCCTACACCTCCCTGCTAGACCATGTCACTAAGCTCCTCGTCCAGTCTTCTCTTAAACACCTCCAGGGATGGCGACTCCACCACCTCCCTGGGCAGCCCATTCAAATATGCGATTACTCTCTCTGTGAAAAACCGCTTCCTAATGTTAAGATTGAACCTCCCCTGGCGTAGCTTGAGGCCGTGCCCTCTCGTTCTGGTGTCGTCAGCCTGGAAGAAGAGGTCCACACCCATCTGGCTGCAACCTCCCCGCAGGTAGTTGTAAACAGCAATGAGGTCCCCTCTGAGCCTCCTCTTTTCCAGACTGAACAGTCCCAGTTCCTGTAGTCGCTCCTCATAGGGCCTACCCTCCAGTCCATTCACCATCCTCGTTGCCCTTCTCTGGACCCTCTCAAGCAGCTCAACATCCCTCTTAAACTGGGGAGCCCAGAACTGCACACAGTACTCAAGATGAGGTCTGACCAGCGCTGTGTACAGGGGAAGGACAACCTCCCTGGACCTACTGACCACACTGTTCCTGATGCAGGCCAGGATGCCATTGGCCTTCTTAGCCACCTGGGCGCACTGCTGGCTCATGTTGAGTTTCCTATCAATCAGTACACCCAAGTCTCTCTCCACTTCACTAGTCTCGAGCCACTCCTCCCCCAGCCGATAGCGGTGCACAGGGTTGTTGTGGCCAAAGTGAAGAACCCGGCACTTAGTCTTGTTAAACCTCATACTGTTGGAGCCTGCCCACCTCTCCAGCCTGTCGAGGTCCCTCTGGAGGGCCTTCCTACCCTCCGGCTGTTCAACATTTGCCCCCAGCTTAGTATCATCCGCAAACTTGCTGATGATGGATTCAATTCCCTCGTCCATGTCGTCGATAAAGATGTTGAACAGTACTGGGCCCAACACTGACCCCTGTGGGACTCCACTGGTGACTGGCCGCCAGTCCGATGTTGCACCATTCACCACCGCCCTCTGAGCTCGCCCTTCTAACCAGTTTGTAACCCAGCATAAGATGCTTCTTTCCAGCCCAAGTTTCACAAGTTTCTCCTGAAGCTTATTTTATATTGCATTGCTTGAATTTTCAACTCTTTGAAATTAATTCTTGCTTTTTTACTTATTCATACCAGTAAGGTTCAATTACTTGAAAGAATGCTGAAAGCAAACATGAAACAGTGATGTTATGGTTCTACTGAATTTTACTTTTGAATTCACACAAATAGCCGAATTTAAGAAGAAGGGATTTGCCCCTCCCAGCTCCCTTTACACTTCTGAGCAGTGTCAAAAGGTTTCAGATAAAGTGAGACTCAAATGCTGAATATTTTTAAGCTCACAGATGTCAAGCTAAGCCATTATGATCACTTTCCTTTACACATAAATTACTGCCTGTCATAAACGTAAAGGCAAAACTTTACAGATGCTGGACTGTAAAGCATAATTGCTCAACTTTTACTTTTATGAAAGAGAGAATTTGATGCCACTATTTTTCTTTCATGACATTGCACAGAGTGCAACTCAAATAACTGCATTCTATCTAAAGGATAAAACAAATTTCTTTCAGTTTTCTCTGTAGTCTTTTCTGCTTGTCAGCAAGCTTATTGAATTATTTTTTGAAGGCCTGATATAAAGCACCAAAATCCAACAACAATGTCCAACTAGATATAAATTCTCTCTGAATCAGGCACTTTTCAGAGAATCCTAATTGAAGTTCCTTTTGAGTTCTGCCTGAACTGATGATTACAACTGAATGAAAAAAGACTAGAAACTTCAAATTTTAAAGATTTGAAATTTGATTTTAAACAGAGATTACAATTACTCAATATTTCTGAGAATCCACTGTAAATGGACCTTGCTGTTTTGTACATTCCCAGCTAAACATGCCTTGGAATATTTACCAACTCATCACAGGATTGTGATTGTGATTCACTATAGATTACATTCTTTTTACATCTTCAACAAATTAGCAGAAATGTCCAGATTTTTTTCTCCAAATAAATTATCAGAGGCCTTCTTTAGTATGTCAAAAGCTCAGAAATCATGAGAGTACTAAACAAATAAACATGCTTTCTTTGCTTTCTTTATTTTCTTTCTTTTTTTTTTTTTTTAATGGAACTTCATTTTCATCTTAAAATGAAGTTTCTGTCCTTCATTTGAACTAAACTCTCCCTAAGGTCATGAAAAAGCTGTCTCATGTACCTCAGTGCTATGACTGATTTTGATCTTCTCTCAGAGCATAGTATGAAAAATTGCTTCTAAAACGCTGGAGTGCTGAAATCACATCCTACTTCTGTTTCAGAACATTTCAGCTTAATACTTACTCCTACTAATGCTTACTGCTACTAATACCTAATACTCTTACTTCTTAGAAATCTGCTAGAATTATTCCTCTAATATAAATCACTTCCTCATTTCCTGTGGAGAACCAGTTCATTCAACAGCGTAAAATATGCAAAGCCTCAAAAAATCAAAGAAAAGGTGTTTCTTAGCCAGGTAGTGAAAACATACCCTTAGCAGAATAAATTCTTGTCATTATTCAAAGATATTAAGATTAAGGGAAAAATATGGAGTGACATTCACTGACACACCTCAAGGCTACATATCGGAACTGGCAGCCAACAGAAAATGATTGTGATGTAAAAATATACAAAGGTCAAGATATGCCTATTTTGTTTTGCTTTGATTTGATTTCTATAAGCTTAATCAACAGTTAAAAGTAGAAAATTCTTGTAGGCCTCCATCACAAACTTCTTTCAGGTGTTACATAGAGAGTCAGCAGTACTTGACATCATTACTTCTATGAATCAATATTTCAGATGACATGTTAGAATGTGATACCAGTCATTTGTCTTGTCATGAAAATTCACTTTTTCCCAGATATAATTGATTATTGCATACTGAAAAAGTAATTTTTGTCTCATACTCTTCACTTCAGACATAGTGAAATTATGCTGAACAAATACGTAACCAACTCACAACCTGCCTATAATTGTGATTACAGTCATCCATTAGTGTGCTTAAGGAGCACTTCACTTGAGAGAAGATGGTTTTGTATTTCATGCCCTTCTCACAAGACCCTAGGAACACATATTAATTTCCAACTGGCAGCACTATAACATGTAAAGATAACATTGATATTTTCCTTCTGTTTTGTATTTTGTTTTCAATTCTGACAGTAAGAAAACTAGAATGGATAAATTGGTAAGATGAAGTCAGTCTCTACCTTAAAGATGTTACTGCAGGACAATTGCACATGATGGAAACTCTTTGAAAGATGTTGCCACTAAACTTTTATGAACAAATGAGAAGAGAGAAAATCTAAATAAAAATACTGAATGTCTGTGAGAAATGCTAAAAATAGAATGGCAACTGAATCCTTACTGCTGACTGATACTCAAGATGAAGTCCACCCTCCATTTGGAGCAATCTGAAGGTAGCCATCATCCAAATTTCCCTACCATAACAGTGTTAGATTTAAAGAACTGTCTCAAGCACAAGAGCCAGTGGAACCTGCACATTCTCTGATTAATGTAAGCTAGAGAAACTAATCAAACAAATTATTAAAAAAGTACTATTGAGAAGTAGCTTGGATTCTAATCTGCCCATCTTTCAGACTCTTAAGAACCCAGGGATGTTAAAGACCTAGTACACAAAGCTGCATCCTTTTCAAAAGCTGCTCATAAAAACATTGAGGCATCATGTTCGTCTGTTCATCCCAGCAGTTCTCCTTGGAGCCGCTATATATATGCATTTTAACTCACACACAGTGAAAAAAATTCCACAGAATTCTTAATAGTTATAAAAATTCACTTTCCTTTTGTTCAGCTTCAAGATTAGAAAAGTTCATATAATAACAGTACCTAGCTTCAAGAGACTAACATCATAGGATTATTTAATTAAGATCACAAGCCGCAGTACAGCTGAAGAGTTTGCTTAATGGGTATTGATTTGAATTCACAAATAGTTCTGGTTAATATTTAGTTAAAATATCAGCATGCAGAAATCCCTCACTTCCAAAGAACCCTGGCTCATGTGAGTTTGTTGTTTTCCTTCCCATAAATACACTGGATTTCCTGTTTATGCAATACGATCATTAGTTTTCTGGATGCTCACTGTATGTGAATGTGCCATGTTCGTCTTCTTTTACTGCCTTGAGTAGATGTAGTTGGTGCTGCCTCTGTGAACCTGCTTGATTCTTTGAGAAAATTAGATGCCTCATGAGGATGAGGTAGGTCAGTGACACTGATAATATCAGCATGATAAGGCCAGACCTGGAGCTGGAATATCACTGTAGCCAAGGTAAGTGATTAGGAGAGACTAAAGACATTGACATAGGAGAAATTTCAAATTAAACAGAAATAGAAAGAGGAATTTTCTGAAATAGAAGTTTTTTCAGGAAGTTATGGGTAACTTGAGTTTGCAGATGCCTCTGTTCAGAGAGAAAATTACATTTGACATTTTATATCCTAAAGTGCCTATAAAGTTGCCTTGGGCAAGCTTCCTCCTCATTAGAATCATTAGCATGAATACTGGTATGGGGGTTGGCCCCACCTGAATGCCAGGTGTCCACCAAAAGCAAACCTCTCACTTCCCTTCTCAGCTGGACACAGGAAAGAAAATACAACAAAAGTCTCATCAGTCAAAAGAAGGGTAGGGAGACATCACTCACCAATTATTGTCAAGGGCGAAACCGAATAAAATTTAGGGAAATTAGTTTTATTTATTACCAGCCAATTCAGAGTAGAATAATGAAAAATGAAACTAAATCTTAAAAACCTCTTGCGCCCACTTCGACCCTCTTCCCAGACTCATCTTGCCTCCCGAATTTCTCTACCTTTTCACCCCAAGTGGCACAGGGGTACAAGGGTTTGTTGTCAGCTCGTCACACATTATATCTGCCACTCCTTCTTCCTCAGAGGGAGGATTTTTCACACTGCTTCGGGCAGCTTCTCACAGAAGCCCCCTCTGTATTTCCCAGCTACTAAAACTTGGTCATGCAATACCAACAAAATTAACTATAGTCCATGGAATACAAATATATGGATTTAATTAATGCTAAGAAAGTAAACACCAGAACTTAATTCAGTTCCTGAATTTCCGTTAGAATCTGATTAACATATATTAGAGTACAACCTGAGATGTGCAGTTGGCCAATGTAACACTAATAATTTCAGTAAATGCACTCTCTGATGCCGTTGTTTTGTGTACTGTGCCAAGAGAAGGCTGACTATTCCTACTTGTATCCTGTGACTGGACTGTAGAAGTGTTTGAAGACCTTAGATCAGCATGCAGACTGAATTGTTCTGCCTTCTCTGACTACTCTGCTTTACACAGATATTGTCTAAATAGCACTTCAACATACCCATTTAATGTCTGTGACAGTCTAAAATCAAAACCAAAGATTAATGATAAACTATAATGTATGGGAACAAATTCACCAAGAAAAAGAGAAGATAAGGATATTTTGGTGTTGACCTCATTATATACTTCAGGACTTAATTGCTTGTGAAGTTCCCAAAAGAAAGTCTCAGACAGTCTTTCAGACACTGTTGAACCTGGGCATACCTATCAGGCCTCTCTGGTCATGAACACCACTCAGTTATTAGTCAAAATAACAAACTAAAACCAACAGTCCTAAGAGACTCCAACTTTCATCTCTTCTCCCTCTCCAAGAAACTCTACTTTCTTAATGGTTTTAAAATGCTTTAAAACTTCAGGTTTTTGCTGCAGTTTAGAGGAAAGAATAGATGACTAGATTTATCTTCTGAATTTTCGTCTCTCCTTTTTACTTCCATATTACGATTTCAGCAACCAGGTTTTCTGTACAGTCTTCCACACGAACAAGTTTATGTCTGATCTATCTTCAGCTGAGCAGTGTGTGCTTTACACTTTTCACAGCTAGGTGATCAGGGAAAAAACTTCAGGAAACATAAAGGGCCAGAGATGACTTAAGTTCGGCACTGGGAAAGAATAAAAATATGCTGCTTTAGACAGCAGAAAGCCTAGATGATTTGAACTCGGACTTTCTTTTGCTCCAGTTCCCATTGAAACATAACTGCCTGCCCTGGGCAGAGAAATAGGGGAATATGAGGAACTGCATTTCAAAGTCGTTCTATCTGCACAAAGTAAGAATAGCCCCTGATTCAGACACTGATTATATGTGGCAGTTTTGTGCTCTAAAAAAATAAGAAAATCCCTACAGATTAGATATAGCTATATGTATTTTTCATTTCCAATAGGCAGGAAACTAGGTTGTCCTAGATCATCTGTCTTCTGTTTTGTTCCATTCATATCCAGAGCCTGAAAAAAGAAGCAAACAAACAAACAGTCATGGGAATGGCAGCCTTGTCAAAATTAATGAAATATCAATTTAAATGTCAGCTAGCCGAACCTACCATGAACATTTGTAATGTATCTAAACACTAACTCATAAATCGTAGCCCCAGGTATGATATTGCCTTGCATTTAGGACAGCTAATATGCCATTGTCTATTGCAGCAGGGTCATCAGCACAACAGAGGCATTCTGAAGTCTGTTTTATTTTAGGGTGTGCTAGAAATAACCCTAAAGTTTAGTGATAATTTCAAGGATTTATTTTCAAATAAGTAATAGTTCTGTAAAGTTAGCTTTCCAACTTAAACCAATGAAAACATTGGTTATATTCACTTGTTTTCTGCACTGTTTCATTGAGAAAATAACTTTTTCCCCCCTAAAAATAGGAGATATTTTCAAAACAATATTGTGTTGTCAAGAAGTAAGTATTCTTTGTGTTGGTAGCTAGAAAAGTTTCAAGTCCAGTCCTCCCAGGTTTATGGGTCGGCTGAGATAGGATGCAGTGCCCAAAGAAACAAGGGTTCACAAGAAGTACCTTTGTTTCTGGTCTGCCTATCTTCTATGTCAGTGCTACACATTGTCTCATGGAAAGTAGAAAGCAGGGAAATAAAATTGTATAGGACAGGAATTTGGCCAGGAAATTACATTTTTGCATTCTTTTCCTTCCTACATTAGCTTTGTTAAATCATGTCCTATGTATACTCTAAATACCAACAGGAACTACATAGTAAGTAAACCAGAGCCAAATTTTCATGTCTAGTAATAGCACATATTTTGCATTAATTAATAAGAAAAAGGGAATTATTTCTCATTCCATTCAAATGTTCATGAAATTAACATTATTTTGTTAGGTGCCATATCGACAAAGATTTTTCATTTCTCCAGTTCTTGAAGGTCTGTTTAAATTGGTAGAATATCAGATAATTATCTGTACCTACTAACATTAAATTTTACTTGGTTTAGATTAATTATTCAATTATTATTTTCTGGTTTATAACACTTTATACATGAAACTTGTGTAATATGTACTGGAGATTGAGGATCTCATGTAATAATATGATGTCTGATTGAAATATGACTTCTCAAGGGGTAATCTTTACTCTGACTGAGTAGACCAGGTCAACCACAACAGGCAAGACACTGCAGTAGACACAAACATAAAATTCTTAGGAGACCTGTGTTTTTTCTTGAGGGAATTTTCTTTTTTAAAAAAGGGAAACATATGAAAGTTTTATGCTAAAAATAATGCTTAGTTTCCTTTTGCTGTTCCTCTCTGAAGAGAAAGTATTCTACTAAACATCATTGTTCTTTCATTACACTACATTCAAAGAATTTGTACTTAAAATATAAAGAATATCTAGAAAGTTACATAGAAAGTAAACTTTAGAAGTTAAGATAATTTTTAAAAATGAAGATTAATAATAGAAAAGAGCAGTCACCTGTTTCATTATTTCTCTTCAAAGGAAACAAAGCATTCTACCTACTTTTACCCTTCAGGCAGGAAATATAATAATGTTACAAGTTACATAAAGACTGTCAAACAATACACATTTTATAAAATTGAAATCATATACACAATAGGTCAAATGCATCCCATATGGAGCTCTATTGACTTGAACAGACTTACTCATCTATTTCAATTGTGTGCTACATAGTAATTCAAATGGAATTGTTTGTGCATCAATTGCTTCTAAGAGCAACTGTACTTGAAGCCTCAAAAATGCTGAGCATCACATTTTCGTTATTCCCAGCTCCATTGCTTTTTGTTACGTCTTTTTTAAAAAGTAACTGAAGTTACATTTCAATGCTGTTATGCATTAATTTCATCATTAAAGTTTATCTCTAGCAGAGTTGATAGGATGAGAGAGCCCAGCTGCATCTTCTTAAAAACACAACAGTAATTTTATGGGGGTTACTGAACAGCCAGCCTAAAATATGCACATTAAATCACTGAAAAAGGTATATGATTTTTTTTTTTCCAAAGGAAACAAACAATTGGAACTTGATTTTATTCTAAAGCCCAGATACTTAAAGCTATTTAGGTTTAATTGCTCTGGTGGGAGTTAGGATTTGTTTTAAAAATTTTCACATAACAGCCAAGGAATCACTGAAGCTGAAATATTTCCGTTTCTTTTGAAGTCAATGGATCCTGTGGGTCCCTTCCAACTCAGAATAACCTGTGAACCTGTGAAATAAAACAACCCTTAGACAATAGCTTGTGCTTCGCAGGTTTGAACTGTAAGACAGCATATCTTTTTTTTAAAGTTCTATGATTTAAGTCAACTGAATAATAAGAATTATTGCAAAACAAATCATCAATTTAGGCATGAGTCTATAAAAAGATTTTCTCAATCTTTTATCATGCCGGAATAATGAGTACTATGCATTTAGAGCCAGACGTTTTATTTGTCTTTATCTAATGTTTCGCACATCATCCTAATTTTTGTAATTTCTCAGTTGCTTTAGCATGGAGAAAACTAAATGAAGTCATAGACTAAGGGAATTGCTGCTAAGGAACCAGTGTGACACTGCTAAATATTTCAGTAGCAAATATTTTGGAACTTTTGTCAAAATCTGCCTTAAATTCGATGGTCAAGTTCTTATAAAGAATGTGGAGGGAAATAAATAAAAATTTTTATGTCAAAGAAAAGCATTCACAGAATCTAACAGATGGAGAAATTATGTACCTAATGTAGTAAACAGGAAATGCTGAGGCAATGCACCTGTTCAAGACCAGAATGCAGTTCAGCCACATATCATTTTTCCTCTTATTTTTAGAGTCTAAATGAAGGTCAGTGTTGCCTTCCACTACATCATGTTCTCCAGTCTCAGAAAAAGTCAGCATCATTCGAAGTTTTTGGTTGAACTGTTCGTTTGGGAAACCTGATATCATATCTCATGACATATATTGCATATATCTGCATTTTCAATACCCTCTCATTTCTGAATTCTAAAGAGATTTTTTTTCACCCATCTTACCCCACCCTATTGCAGATTTCAATCTGGAAGTCTAGAGAGAATGTGTGTTCTTCCCACCCAAAATATCTCCTGCCAATTGAAATTGGGATTTCTGTCTTAAGAAATGGATATCCCCTCATGTTACCTAGGGGCAAAAGAACCACTTCTAAAAAAACCCACAATTAAAAGTATAATAAGTAACTAAAACCTTAATCTGTAAAAGTCGGGGGTCTCAAGCTAAATAATGCATGAATGTCAACGCATGGGTAGCTGTGATTTTATTCAGTACCAGGAAAGTGTTCACACCTACTAAAGGTAATATAAATACATCTAAGCACAAATTAGTTTATTTGGGTGCTCAACACCTTTGTAACCCTTCAGATATCTGATATAAACAGTTTAAGAACAGAGAGTTTCAAGGCTCTCAGTGATGCCTACATTTCGATTTAGGAATCTGCACTGGAACAAATGCAATTAAATTATTTTGTGAATTTTGCCCAGAATCACAAAGGAAGTTTAAAATGAATAGGAGACTGAACACAATTCAGTGATCTCATTATCAAAGCCCTCAGTTTACAGATTGTTATTCAGTATTTTGGGGAGTTAACTCTGCTTAAATACATATAGTTCCCTTCTAGTAAGAGTTAAAGCAGTTGAGCAATCTATATCTATGAGCAGATGTAAATGCATGTCTTACTTACTCCTCCTCTCCATATTTTCCAGTTCCTATAAAAACACTGCAGAAACCTTAGCTGACACTTTAAATCAAAATGTTGACACATAGCATGAGCAGAATGGATCACATTTCAACTTTACTTGATTTAATTGATTCGTATATTTATTTAAACAGGGCTACTGCTTCATCCTTAAAACACTAGATTTCATAAGTAGGAAGCTGGACCTGTTATCATCAACTCACTCTAGTGTATAGAAATCAAAATAATTCTGAATAACTCAGTAGATTCCCTACGCCTGCAAGGACCCCTAACATTCAGAAATGAACACACATGCAAAGAAAGAATAAGAGAAATATGATTAGTGATACTTACATAATTAACAGCAATAAACATAGATACATAATTGAAAATCATTGGCCTGCTTAATGATCTTTAAAATTAATTAGAAA
Organism: Pitta sordida; assembly: GCA_013390025.1. Lineage (NCBI taxonomy): Eukaryota > Metazoa > Chordata > Aves > Passeriformes > Pittidae > Pitta > Pitta sordida. The sequence continues at coordinate 11,309 of WEKX01015113.1, read as the reverse complement.
CTCTCTAAATATGAAATGCAAATGGAAGCTGTACATTATGAGTATATTGCAAATAACATTTGTGGGTTATATTGCTGGAAAAAATTTGACTGAAGGTGGGTTGGAAACTACAGTGTTATATTCTCTGTCTCTTCTAATGAAACCAGTAATTATTAACTCCCTCATTGAAACTTAATTACAGCAATTAAGGGGTACAGGTATATTTTGCACCTTGAAATATTTCTGGGTCACTCTTTTATGACGGCTCTTCACTCTCATTAACAGTAAACATTCCTGGGCTCTGCTCTAATAGCATACACAAGGCAACTGAATTGGATTGAATGTCCAGTTGTAAACACACATTAGAAGTCCTGTCTATAATTTTTGAAGACAATGTAAAGGACTAAACCAAAAAAATTCCTTCCCTGCTTCCCTGTATGCTGTCAGTCAAATTCATAGCATTTAATAGTAAAACCAGAAGGTGCCTTTTCAGACTAAAATTTCAATATGTTTGTATCAATTAGCAGTTCTAATTTATAAAAGGATTGACAATACACCAAGACAGAATAAGATTATACTTCATGCCTTTGGGCTGATTTAATACAGGATTTTTTGAACAGCATCACCTATCAGAACATCACCTATCAGAACATCACCTATCTTGAACAGCTACGTATCCCAGCTGCTTAGTGAGCCCACCAGAGGTGGGGCTTATCTTGACCTGCTTTTCACAAATAGGGATGATTTGGTGGGTAATGTGGATGTTGGAGGTTGTTTGGGAGGTAGCAATCATGAGATAGTTAAATTTTCAATAAATAATGCAGCAAAGAGGGGGGGGGCAGTATAACAGCTAAGCTGGATTTCCATAGGGCAGATTTTGGGTTATTTAAGGAACTGATTAGGAAAGTTCCTTGGGAGGTGGCTCTTAAAGACAAGGGGGCCCAGGATAGCTGGGAGTACTTCCAGAATGAGATTTTCAAGGCACAGGAGCAGGCTGTCCCGGTGTGTCGTATGTCGAGCCAGAAAGGTAGATGGCCACCCTGGTTGAGTAAGGAGATTTCAAATGAG
>WEKX01015112.1:6412-28109 GCA_013390025.1 Pitta sordida | reverse complement strand
CCTCCCCGTGGGGTGTGTCTCCGATGAGGGCACCAGCCGCGGGACGCCCGGTGGAGGAAAGCCGGCCCCTGCCCGGGGATCCGCCGGCGCGGCCTCTGGAAGCTTCTCCAAGCCCTTGTCCAGCCGGGCCTGCGCGGGCGGGGCGGGGAGGGTGTTGTCCTGGGCAGGCATGAGGAGTCAGCGGTCTTCCCGATGTTTCGCAAGGCTCCCCTGGGAGCACGGGCGGCTGGAGAAGGCTCTTGTCAACAGCTGCGCTGAGAGCTGAGCTCCGAGTGAGGGCAGGCTCCGTGGTTCATCCCGGGAAAAGGCGTCCCTTGGTGAAGGCTGGGTTGCTAAGGAATGGCCCTTAACAGAGATCATTAATGTGATCGTGATCCAACGAAACCTCTGAGTTCCCTCCATCTGTACGCATTTCTTCATTAAATAACGCTGAAAAACCGAGTTTTGTAGGTCAGACATGGTAATGGGTTCTAAAATGCCCTCTTCAGGTTAATTCCAGTTCAGGAGTGGGAAGGAACACAAGTCTATTGCCACACCACAAACTTTGGTGGTGCTGAGAGTGTCAAAGGAGGCTGTTTCTAGTCTGAAAAGTACCAGACATCAATCATGCATGACCAGGTTGCTTCCTGCCATAAACTTTAGACTTTCAGCCATTCACTTCTTAAATTATCTTTCGATTTGAGTAGGATATGAGCTGTATTATATTTTTAGTTACATCTTTAGAGGAATGGGAAGATTTGCTAGACGAATAGGACATCTAGTTCAAACTCTGTTTCAAGCACTGGCATGAACTCCTAATGAGAAAAGATTAAGAGCATTGGAAAAGATAGTGGAAGATAACTTATTCCAGCGTACTTAGTACCAGGCTGTTTTTGTTTGGTTTACTCTCTGAGATCGCTTAATATCACCAACAAAAATATTGTTGCTACGTCTGAGAATGTTGTGTATTTTCTACACAGCAAAGTAAAGCCAGGTGGACACTTCAGAGGTCATTTGGTTCCTCTGCTTTCCTCGAGACAAAATTGTCTATGCTTAAATGGTTTCTGATAGGTATTTATCTAACCTGCAGATGAAATTTATTACTTTATACGTATCCCTGCTCACCTAGTAACCCTAGATACTGTAGATACCACTGTTTATTTCATTGGTGTTCTCTACACACAATAGTCTCAGTCTTTTGCATTTTCTCCTTCATGGCTTTTGATGTTCAAACCCTTCTGAATGTATCGGTACAATTGACGTCTGGGGAATAAATTTTGGCGTTTTTTCCATTACGAAAAAGGCATTACAATTTTTCACTTTTGCTTTCTTTTTTTCAGATTGTGTTTGGAGTGTTTATGTTGATGCAGGATAACAGTCTGAGATAATACAACTGCAGTGCGATTGTAGAATTAGTAGATTTCAGTCTGTATGGACATGCTTGCTTCAGCACCCTCAAAAATCCATTCGTATTTGGTAACACAACTTTTAGTGAAACCAGGCTCTCACTAGAGGGACTGAAAGAATACTGTTTTGGATTGGGGTTTTTTGTATTGTTTTGACATGTCTTCTGTGTCTTGTAAGATCACTCGAGCTCCACTGCTAAATAGACATTCCAGAAGTAGATGCCCCACAGTCCTCCCTCCCCCAGCCTCTTCTGATATTCTGAAATCTTGCAGCCTGAGGCGATTCCTGGGATACTGTCAGAACTTGGAGAACAACTCCCAGCCCCCCTGCAAAACCGACTCTGTGTCAGGCTTCTTTTACTTTTAATCTGTATTGTAATTCAAGTAAGCAAGAGTTCTTGTATTTCACAGGCTATTTGTGGACTCAGTGTAAAACTACTTACACGCAGCTGAACTTGCATAGAAAACCAAAATTATTTTTTTGCGACTGTACTTGATTTTTCTGTTGTGGCACAAAATAAAATTTGTTCAGTAACAGTTTAGTTGCCAAAAATCTGATTGTTCTCAAACATCAGACATTTTCTGTTGCAAGCAGGTAGAAAGTTAATATCATTGCAACTGCCATTTGGTAGAATCAGGACATTTTGGGATCTTTGGTAAAGAAAAGAATTAAGCCCTTCAAGCATGTTATGAAGCGCCTTTTATGCACATGGACAATTTCCTAGAAGACTCTCTAGTCTGATTTACTGCTTTGCAGTCTTTCTTACTGAAGCATGTTATACAGCTTTGTGCTGTACTGTGTGTGTAGCATAGTACCGGTATATAGGTAGTATAAACAACAATAATATAAAGTTTCAAATACCGAGAAAAATGCTAAATTCTGGCCACATTTCAAAAATGTTCCTGCAAGCTAGCATTTTAATCTGCACATTGAATAGGCATTATATAAAATGTTTAGTCTTTATATTTAAAGAAATGTTTCATCATGTAATTCCTAAATGTAGGAGGCAATAATTAAAGGAAGATGAATATCAGGAATTGGAAGGTCTTTGAGACGAACTACCCATCAGCTTATTTAGACTGCAATCCGTATGCCAGTGCTGTGTTCAGATCAGGATTATACGTATAGGTGATTTCCAAGCTCCCATAATCCACAATTAGGATCTGAGCAGGTGGAGCATGCCTTCACACCCTCTGCTTTTTTTCAGCTCTTCGGAAGGAGGGAGTGTGAAGATGGGCTGTGACACTTGAAAAACATTTAGTGATTGGCGAATGTTTTGAGGTAGCAGCTCAGCTGTGGGACCAGAGGTATTTTTAAAGAAACTGTTACGGATTGCCCAGCAACAAACTTGTACCACACTTTGCAGATACCTGAAGCTGGTTTTTAACAAGCTGTGACGAAGTTTGCAGTCAGGTCAAAATCTGCTGAATGCGACAACAGATTGCCACAGAGAGGAAGAGTGTTATTGTCTTACTGTAACGACATGAAGCATCCTATATATGATATCTCAGTGTGGATCCATGTGGGTTTTTCTGGAGATGGGTCACTGTCAGAACAGGGATGTTGGAAAATCTTTTCAAAGTGAGGGATAAGCTGAACAACAAGACCTTTTAATAGCAATTTTCTTACCCGTGGCTTATCAAAGACATTTTCTATGAGATGGCTGAATGCAGCTACTTGCCTGTGAGGTTTAGTGAACATCTGAACATCTTGCTGAAGTGATGATTTTGTCTCAGCTTGTGTCACGCTCTTGAATCCACTCTCCCAGGCTATCCCCTTCTTCCTGGGCTGAAAAAGCAGGCAATGTGAAGGTATAATCCATCTACTTAGATCCTATTGAACTTTGGATCTCTGGCATCTGACATTCTTTAGCATGAAGAAGAATCACTTCCCCCACCCCGCCCCAAGAGTGGGGAGGATTAGTCCTTTGACCTTAGTGGTCAGAACAGTAGCAGACTGTCTTGTTAAAGCAACAGCCTTGTAGATCATGAGGTCATGGTAAAATCCTCTGAAAAAATAGGGAGGAGGCAGGTTGGGAAGCAGAAGCAAGAAAAGTAATGGCTGATGTAACTGTTGGAAATGATTTAGTGACAATACTGCATTTCACAGCCTCATAACTTACCAAATATGGACTGCTCAGTGGCAGAAAAAAATAGGCTTGGTAATTAATTACTGTAATACTGTACCTTGAATTTCACAGGGGTGAGGGTCTCCTCGGGTGCTGCGAATCCCCTGATCCGCGAAGATAGGTGCGTAATGGATATGCCAATAAGCCACGCCCATCATCCCTGTTACCCTAGGCCCCATGTGCTCTGGAGCATTCCCAGCGCCGCCCCGTGCCCTCAGATGGGTCAGGACAGTGAAGGGAATCTCTTCTGATCCTAGTGTGGAAGTGCTACCTCTGGGAAGGGTCCTGGGGCAGTAGTAGCACAGGGAGCAGTGCTGGGGTCCTAACACCAGCCCGTGCTGCCTCTTGGAGCTGTGAGCTGCTGTCCCAGGACCCTTCCCGGAGGCAGAGTGGGCTGGTGCTAGAGCCCCAGTGCTGGTCCCTGCGCCACTGCTGTCCTGGGACCGTTGTCAGTGAATTGGGCTCCTGGTGGAGTGTGGGACAGTCATCGAGTGTGCTCAAAGAGACCACTATTCGGGGTGGGAGTGGGGCTTTAAGCCCGCATGGCGGGCTCTCTCAACACCCCTCTGGCAAGGTTGATACACTGTGTATAAAGCGTGCAGTCATAAGGGATGGAGTCTGGCCAACCCCCAAGTGAGCCAACCTGCCTCGCATGTCGTGGCTGTCCTGCCTCCCGGAGCAGGCTGGTATGGCCTCGTGGGGCACAGGGACATTCTGGGCATGCACACAGGGGGAAATGTCGCAAAGATTTGAGGCATTTTTGTGGGAAAAAAACTGCAAAGATTCACAAAAGCAAAAGTTGAGGCATGATTTAGTGAGGCATCGCTGTATTTTATTTTGAGGGAAATTGGAGCGTATTCCTTTTTCTCAATATCAAGTAGGTGCTTCCAGTCCCTGCGACAAAGGGGTAAAGTACACTGAACCACAAGTACCCACTATTGCAAACAAAAAATTATGTACAGCTTGGTGGCATTTGTTGCACAAGAGGATGAATGATGCATGTGGCAACAGAACTGTCCTCATTCTGTAGCATTGCTATGCCCAGTAGGCTCCTAAAATCTGAGGCTTTGGATAAGACCTTGCAAAATTCAGTCTGGGTCTGTAGGACTGCAGCCAGGCTTCAGAATTTCAGAGAAATCTTGTGATCATTGGAAAAAGCTAGGAATGGAGTTGGTTGACTCCTCTATATGTAACATGCTTGTCTGGAGAGCTTTAGGTTGTTAAAGAGAACTTGACACAGTTTTTTAGTTGTTTTTGGTCAGGAACAAGAATGGTAACACCACGAAGCTGCATCAGGACATATGGAAGAGAAAGGACATTGGTTACAGCCCACTTTAAATTAATGGCATATTTAACAGAGTGGTGTGGAAACTAGCAATCCGCTTATTTTTCTGGAGTGGAAATCATTCAGCTAATGTCATTTTATACCTAGGCTGTAAACTTTGGCTGATAGAACATGTTGCTACGGGGTGGTTTTTTTCCAAAAAGATAGTGAGCAGGACAATAAGAAGGAAGGGGTCTGGTCTTCACTGAGTGAAAAAAAACCCAAAAACAAGATCAGAAGAAGGAAAACAAATATGAAATTTCAGTGAAGATAAAATAAAAATACTGTAGAGGATTAAACTAATTAAACATAGAAAATGCTTAAGTCAGAATGAGCAATACAGTTCACTGCGAAGTGCTGATTCAGAGCTAGGATGAGGTGAAGATGTTATGACATACTGCAGTCATCTATACCACATGTGTGAGTTGCCCATGAATTTATTATGCTTTTGGCAGCTACTAGAGCTAAAATGCTTTTGGAGTGTTCCTACACCCACAGACAAGAGTGTAGATGTTCCCCTGTACAAATGCTTAAGACACAACTCTTGGACAGTGGGCAAGAAGACACAGAAGACACAACTAGGAGTAGTAGAAGATAATTGGAAAGAAAAGTAAAATGTCTTCAGAACGAGGGACATTGTCTTTCATCTTTAGCTACAATGACTTTTATGAGCAGTGTAGCCAATAATAAATTTGCAAGAAAGTGTCCGTCCTTTTTTGCCAAGGTAGTTTAGTGTTTGGACAAAATGAAGATGTGTGTGAAGAACAGCTGAGCTTGGCCTGAATATTGGGCTGACAGAAAGGATACTGGCAATAGAAAAAAGCGTTCTGAAAACAAAGCTGTGGTTCAGTCTCTTCTGCTGTGGGAAGCCATTTCTTTCTGATGTTGATCGCTTAAAAAACGCATAAGTGGGACTTCCTGTCCTTTCCAATGAATGAGGGAACAGTTCTAGTCAGTCTAATAATCACTGGCTCTGGTTATCCAGGCCTTCCTTCCCTGTGTGTTTTCGGCAGGCTGTAACAAGGTTCTAGTTTGTGCAGAATTTTATTATGTGACTGTCTGTGACTGTCAATAATTCATTCACCAATGATACTTTGTTGAATAAGAGGCATTAGCATTTTCACTATCGTGCTATTTTATATGCAGTCCTTAGCAATGTGAATAAATGTATTTCAACAATGCTTATAAANCTGCACACAGTACTCAAGATGAGGTCTGACCAGCGCTGTGTACAGGGGAAGGATGACCTCCCTGGACCGACTGACCACACTGTTCCTGATGCAGGCCAGGATGCCATTGGCCTTCTTAGCCACCTGGGCACACTGCTGGCTCATATTGAATTTCCTATCGATCAGTACACCTAAGTCTCTCTCCACTTCACTAGCCTCTAGCCACTCCTCCCCCAGCCGATAGCGGTGCATGGGGTTGTTATGGCCGAAGTGAAGAACCCGGCACTTAGTCTTGTTAAACCTCATACTGTTGAAGCCTGCCCATCCCTCCAGTCTGTCAAGGTCCATCTGGAGGGCCTTTCTACCCTCCGGCAGTTCAACATTTGCTCCCAGCTTAGTATCATCTGCAAACTTGCTGATGATGGATTGAATTCCCTCATCCATGGTCGCACTATTTCCTGATAAGCTTGATTCAAGGATCATTAACAAATTACTTCTAATGTATTGGATTTGGTGAAAATTTCTCAGATTATGTCAGTTTCCTCTTGGCCATTCCATATTGTATATTACGTGCGTGCCAACATGTAACAGCAATAATATATGTAGGTTCTTTTAAATGAAATGTTTGAAAAACATTAATGTGAATGTTTTGGGTAATCTCATCTTTGGATGTGTTGAGTGCACTGTTTTCCCATGACCTGATGGTGAACAATATGAGCTTTGAGAGGGTGGTGGAACCACAGTGCCTCCAAAGCTTGTTTTCTAGTTGATTTATTAAATTATGTTACAATTGTGTGGTATTCAATAACTTATCATTTATGATCAGGCTGTTAGCTCATGTACTGTCTGTTGCATTTACTATTTGCAGGATTACTGGAATGCATTCAACATGTCTTCTTAATTTTTTTGACACTTATGCCTACCTTATTACAAGTTTACTTGTGTGTCATTGATAATATGTATACTTCATAGAGACTCAAATGACTGTTAATACCTGGAATACAGCAATACATTCACAATAAGCAACCATCTCCTTTGGAATGATTCCATGTTTGGTGTAAAGATGTATTCCATATCTCATTTTAAAAACAGGTGCCCTGTCGTGCCTTTGTGTTACCACTCCTGGTGCTGGGAAAGCTTTTCAAATGTTGTGTAAGCTATGGTGTACTTTGCTTTGCAAATTGTAGCTCCAGGTTTCTTAGAACATGCCGTGTTCTCAGGAATGGCTTAGCAGTTGCTGTCTTTTTAGTCACCTGCAGTGTTTTAAGTGTCATGTTGTCCTTTTTCTGCCTTGTCTTCCTTTAGAACTTCTGGTGACGCTGCATTTCTTTCCCCTGACTTTTGCATCTGGATTTATTTAGTGCTGTCCATGGCATGTCTCACCATGAGGAGGCAAATGTGGTTACGTAGGTTGATACCACAGCCTGTGATCTATGGGAACCTGTGCTGCTGGCAGAAATACTAGAGCAGTACAGACAGGGAAGAAAAGGAAGCTGTGATTAGCAAGCCACTGTTCTCAGTGCCTGTGTTAGGATGTGACAGCAGCTATACTTGGCACTGGTAAGGCCACACCTTAGATCTTTTGTCCAGTTCTGGACCCCTCACTGCAAGCAAGACATTGAGGTGCTGGAGCATGTCTAAAGAAGGGGAAAGGAGCTGGGGAAAGGCTGAGAGAGCAAGTCATGTGAGGAATGACTGAGGGAGCTGGGGACTGGAGAAGAGAAGGCTCAGGGTGACCTCATCACTCTCTACAGCTCTCTGAAAGGAGGTTGTAGCCAGATGCATGTCAGTCTTTTCTTCCAGGCAACCAGCAACAGAGGAAATGGCCTTAGGCTGCACCACAATAGGGTCAGGCTGTACAGCAAGTTCTTCAGGGAAAGGATTGTTAAACAATGGAATGGGCTGCTCAGGGAGGTGGTAGAGTCAATGCACCTGGAAGTGTTCAGAAAATGATTTGATATAACACGTAGTGTTGTGGTCTGGTTGACAGTGTGGTAGTTCACAGAAGGTTGGACTTGATGATTGTGGAGATCTTTTCCAACATAAATGATCCTGTGATTCTGTGAAACTAGTACCTCACATACAGATGAGCTATTGACTGTAGGGTTATGGGATCTTGTCCCTTGGGAAGTAGCAGTTCCTGGCTTCTGCTGAGTTCTTTCCAGCAAGTTCAACTCAGTTCAACCACTGAGTTAGAAAAGAAAAATACAATCTGACATACAATCCTTGACACATTGCTGACCCTCGTATCTGAGGAATGAGAGGAAATTATTCTCTGTATTCACACAGTTTTCTTTGCAAGCAGCAAGTCTTTGTCCACAGCCTGAAGAAAAAAAATCTGGGTCGAAGGCAGAAAGTTCAGTCTCATTTCTATGTGTAAGAAGTCCCTTTTATGGTTGATTGAATTCAGCCATGTCTGAAGTGAATGTAACAATTGTTTAATAATGTGAAGCCTTAAATTATATCCCACTGATTCTGTAGAGGGATTTTTGCAGGCAGGAAGGAAGCTGGATCCAGATCAGGATTAGGTTTATTGGCTCAAACAGTGTAAACTTGATAGATCTAAAGTGGTAACAGACATACTTTTTAAAAATATCATTTATTGAGTGTGTGCAATGCTGTAGGAAAGCATTTTTCCAGCCAAGTCAAGAAAAAACTTTTAACTTGCTCCTTAATCAATTACACCTTTCTTGAGAAAAAGCATGTAAGGTAACATAATACGTATTCCAAAATTTACTGAAAAAAAATCAAGTTATCATTTAGGATTCCTTGTGCTTCGTTTCGCCCCCACTCCTCAAAATATTTGGAGTCGACATGACCAGTATGTTTTCAGTGTTATCGTTTGTAGTAATGTGATATAATCTTGGTGGAGTGATTAGGTTGAAGAATCATAGCTAGATTTTCATCATGATCCAGGCTAGCTGATTTTGTTCCCAAACTGTGAGGTGTACCTCCCTGATGGAAATCTGGATCAGCATAGCTAATCTGTGTTTTATTACTAACCCTGTAGGATAATGATGTTCTTTGAGGAATTAAACCTTAATCCATTATTAGAAAGTTAACCATAAGTATGACTTTTTATTAACCTGATTATATATATATATATAATCGCAATTTTATTTAAATAAATAGTTACTTGGTGTTGAGTTCAATAACAGCTGGACTGGGCTTCCTTTTCAAATTCTGCAGGGTTCTGCTGACCTCTGCTAATCACTCTTGTTTACATGCAACCTGAGCAGTCAGTATGTTGTGTAAAAATTTTCAAGAAAATACTCAAGCAAATGAATTTTCATAGGAATTATCTTATTTCATCTTTAAGTTCAAGCTTCACTGAATACACAAGATTTTAGAGGTTATAACCCATACTTAGAGGAATGTTACTATTCCGTACTGAAATAACTTTAGAGAGGATGAAATTCACATTCTATGGTGAGATAGAACCCCAGAAAGAATTGAATCACATAATGGGACTCACTTCCGGAACAACTTGATAAACTTATGGGGAAAAAAACATGGCATTAAGTGGATTTGTCACATCCCTTATCACCCATAAGCCTATGGAAAGATTGAGAGATATAATGGACTGTTGAAGACTATGCTGAGAGCACTAGGCAATGGCACATGGAAGCACTGGGAAACAAATCTAGCTGAAGCCACTTGGCTAGTCAATAGCAGGGGTTCTGTCAACCACCCTGGTCCTGCCCAAACAAAACCCCCATGCACTGTAGAAGGAGATAAGGTCCCCATACAACACATGGGCAAGTGGATGGGGAAGTCTGTGTGGGTTTCTCCTCCTGTGGAAAAAGGCAAACCCATCCATGGGATTCTCTTTGCTCAGGGGCCGGGGTGTACCTGGTGGGTAATGCGGGAGGATGGAAAGACTCATTATGTGCCTCAAGGTGATTTAACTTTCAGGGAAAAATAATCAGTGTTATGAGTTACATATTTCAGGGAGTAAAGCAGCAAGATAATGAATAACGAATTTTGCAGGGACAAGGAGAGACAGTGACCTGAGGTGACCTGAGCCGGGTTGTTTGTGCCCAACGACTGACTATGCTGCGTCTTCTGTCCTGAGTCCCCATCCTGATGGAATGAAACCCAAGATCTGGAGGGGTAAGAGGAGGATACAGAAGAGGGAACTAACATTTATTTGTGAAAGCACGAGAGATAGGGGATATATACAGTTGGCCCTCGAGTACCATGGTACCGTGGGTCTTGTCACCCCCCCTCCCCGTGAAGCCCTCCATCCACGTTGAATGGCAGCTCATGAATATGCAGAATTGACCCCGGTCACCCCACCCCCTCAGCTCTGGAGTGGCTGGGGGGCATTCCTGGAAGCTCCTCACATGGTTGGGAGAGCAAAGTGGATCTCCTCTGCCCTGTCTCTGCCTGGGGAGTCCTCAGAAATCATGACAAAGGGGTCCCTGAGCCCACGCTGCCTCCCAGGCAAATCCTGGGCTTTGGCTGCTGCCACTGTAGGAGCTGCAGCGGGTGGAGGAGGCACCGCGGGGCTCTGAGCCCTCCCCGGCATGTTCCCTCCCAGGGGATATGCATGGCTGGCTTGCCTGCACTGGCAAAGCTTCTGCTGCCGTACCACTCACATGTTTCAATGCCAAGCACCTCCAGATTAAAAATTGTTCAAGTCCAGGAACCTGGGAATTTTTTTTAATACAGGAGATGTTTGTGTAAGTATCTCCCCTGGGATGTGGGGGCTGGTGAGGGGAGGAGAAGGAAAGGGAGAAAGGAGCTCTGAATGGGGCAGGCAGGGGCAGCAGTCAGAGCCAGAGAAGAGTCGGAGAAGGAGACCACTCCCTCCCTCCTGTAGGCAGCCTGAGGCTGTCATGGGACCATGAGAGATCGTGCCAAGCTGCTGAAACCAAGCTTGGGACCTAGCACTGGTTCTGGAGGGTGGGGGAGGGTGGCAACGCTGTGATCCTTCCCTTTGGAGCTGCCACCTCACTTTTATATAAGCTGCTGCAGCATGCAGGTTTAAAGTGGAGTTTCAAAGCCTGTATACCTCCCACCCTGGTAGGGCTCCCTCTGGTGTCCCAAGGCTGGCTACACAACTGCCTAGCCCTGTTGGCGAGGCAACGGTTGTGAGGCAGTGTCAGTCTCAGCCCCTGTCCCACTCTCGCTGGAGTAGTGGGGTCTCGGAGCCTGTATGGTGAGAGAGAAGCTTGCTCAGCCAGCATGCTCTCGGCAGCAGTGTGACTATGAGGATGCAACTCAGCAGGGAAGCAGCCAGTACAGCCTGTAGATTTAAATGTTTATCAGCATACTTGTCTTAGTTAACATATGTTAAGAAAACTCAATCAAGGTACATACAGTTTGTATACTGTAATGTTTTAACTCGTTAACTGCCCCAGTGGAGAAGCTGAGCACTTAAGTGCTCTTAAGCACTTAAGTGAGAACATAAGAGGAAAAAAAATTACAGCGGTGCCTTTGTCCCCTTGGGGACTGGCCAGGTGGGACAGGCTGTCTCCGCTGCATTCCCTGCTGCAGTTCTGCGGCTGCCCCCGCCGCGCTCCAGCGCTGTTTTGGCTACCCTCACTTGGACCGAGGCGGACACTGGGGGGACATGCTGCTGCCGCCTTGGTCGGACCAGGGCAGGGAGGGGCGGGCGCGGCACGGACGCAGTGCCGGCAAAACTGCAGCAGCTGCCTCATCAGAGCACAGCAGGATGGACGCAGTGTGGGCAGAACAGTGTGCCCTGGTCTGTGTGGCATGGCGTGAGGGTTGATTTGAATATTCATGACTGTGTGATTTGAATATTCATGACTGTCGGGTCGCACAGGCACACTCGCGAAACAGACCTCTGCAATCGCGGAAAAAGCACGCTGTGCGTTAGTGAACACACAATATGGAAAGCGCAAACCATGCTCTCGGCAGCAGTGTGACTATGAGGATGCAACTCAGCAGGGAAGCAGCCAGTACAGCCTGTAGATTTAAATGTTTATCAGCATACTTGTCTTAGTTAACATATGTTAAGAAAACTCAATCAAGGTACATACAGTTTGTATACTGTAATGTTTTAACTCGTTAACTGCACCAGTGGAGAAGCTGAGCACTTAAGTGCTCTTAAGCACTTAAGTGAGAACATAAGAGGAAAAAAAATTACAGCGGTGCCTTTGTCCCCTTGGGGACTGGCCAGGTGGGACAGGCTGTCTCCGCTGCATTCCCTGCTGCAGTTCTGCGGCTGCCCCCGCCGCGCTCCAGCGCTGTTTTGGCTACCCTCACTTGGACCGAGGCGGACACTGGGGGGACATGCTGCTGCCGCCTTGGTCGGACCAGGGCAGGGAGGGGCGGGCGCGGCACGGACGCAGTGCCGGCAAAACTGCAGCAGCTGCCTCATCAGAGCACAGCAGGATGGACGCAGTGTGGGCAGAACAGTGTGCCCTGGTCTGTGTGGCATGGCGTGAGGGTTGATTTGAATATTCATGACTGTGTGATTTGAATATTCATGACTGTCGGGTCGCACAGGCACACTCGCGAAACAGACCTCTGCAATCGCGGAAAAAGCACGCTGTGCGTTAGTGAACACACAATATGGAAAGCGCAAACTGGAAGAGGGCTGACTGTATATATGTATGTATCTTCTCACTGGGTTCTGAGCAAGATATAAATGGTATGGAATAAGGGGTGAAGATTGTATTGGATCTGTCTGAGCCCATAGCAGAACTCACAATGCTGCGCTTTAGAAGAGTGTTGATAACAACACACAATTGTTTTGACTATAGCTGGGCATACATCAGTGCTAATGTCCCTTCCCCCCAGCTGAGGATGAGATTCTGGGAGGGCACACGAGCAGGCCAGCTAACCCAGACTGACCAAAGCGATATTCCATACCATATGACATCAGTTTAGATACAAAAGCTGAGGAAGGGGACAGAAGTGGGGGGCATTCACTGCTCTCGATGGTTGCCTTCTAAACACCATCTATACGCATAGGAACCCTGCTTCCCTAGATGTGGATGGACACTTCTGCTGAGGGGAAGTAGAGATTAGTTCTTTTGCTTTGCTTCTGCACATGCTTTGCCTTATTTTTACATATGTTATACTGCCTTATTCCAACACAGCCTTAGCATATCATCTTATTATTTGGGACTGAGCAACTATTTGGGCCCCTGGCATCCAGCCAGGGTAAAACCTGTTACATACACCAAAATTGTTATGCTGAAATAATGTTTTCTGGCATTGTCTATGTACAAATGGAGACTGACAAGCTGTGTTTCCATGGAAAAGTTTAATGTATAAAAGAAGTAGAGGGAAATTCCATTCTCAGTGAAGTAAAATTTTTCCCCCTTATTTTTACAAGGTCAATTTTCATGTTCAATTTTCAAAAAACACATGTTACCCAGCTGAGTAAATGCAATCTAACAAAAAGTGTAAAGAAAAGCCACGATAACAGAGGTCATCTGCATTTTCAGCCTTTGATGGTACCTTTTTTACAATGTGTATGTTTTTACTTATTGTTGATTTTTGGAAACATATCTTTATTTTTGAAACATTGAAGACAATACTAGTGTCAATTTCTTTATGAAATGCAGCTCCAATATAATGGTGAAGTGAAACAGAAAATGAAAAAAACAAGGGCAGGATGTTAACTGCTCGACTGACTGATACCCTGCTTGAAGGGAAAGGAAACATAGCAAATCCACTTCCTATTTGAGTCAAGCCCTAGTGCTAAAAAAAGAACTAGTGGTTGTAGCAGCCAATTAAGTTATTTGAAAAGGACCAGAAATTGTCAAGGTAAAAAGGAGGGAAAGACAAGTAACAAGATTATTGAAGAGATACAGAACGCATTATGTCTCTATCAATGATATTTGGGATACCTTCTAAATTTTAGCTACTGCAAGAAAAGAAAAAATACCTTCCATTGTTTTATTTCTACAAATAATAGCTTCAAACAAGTAGCTTTAAGCAATAGATTGCTTTGAAATGCCACCAAATTACAACATTTAGCCTTCTCTAGTCCATACACTAAAACCTTTGGGGTTTCTGTTGTTTTTTGATTACATTTGTAAAATGGGCATACAAGACTCTGTTCTGTGAAACCCAATATATTTCTCTAAATATTTTGAATGTGTTATATTTCCTAAGTTACTTTGGATTCTTATTGAATATAGTATTTGCTGATTTTTCTGAAATATATTAGGTGATTTTATGAGAATTGTGGTGTCTAGTGGAGGTATGGGAAATGCTTTCTAGTGTACCAACTAATAACACAGGAAGGAGACTTGGTAATTTTGCCATCTTAGTCTAATGTTTGTTGTGGTGTACTAACAATAGAGTCAAACCCTGCACTGTTCCCCTCAGATAGAAGTCTGTTAAGGCTTTTCCTAGCAGTCTGTATTCCCTAGACAACAATCAACATTTAAACAAGGTCTTGCATTTAAATGAAGGGTTTGAATTTGTAAGCTAGACTGTATAAATTTACTGACTCTAGATTTTCATTTTCTGGGGACATCTGTTATTTTGTTAAGCCCAATCATCAAGCAAAGCCCCTTGTGTTCTCCACGGACCATGATTTGCCATCTGGCATCTGTCTGTAGATTGTTTCCCAAACAGTAATTTCTTACTAGTGCTAAGCCTAGACAGATGACTAGGGGCCTCCATTGGTGTCTGCTTTTTTGTTATTTTAAAAAATTACTTCCAGTATTTCTGTCCAGTACTTAGCACCCTTGTTTACTTTAAAGGATTTCCAGCAGATGGGGAAGAATGTTCTGTTTTCCTCATGTTCAGCACATTTCCAAAGAACGCTGATTTCTTTTTTTTTGAGCTATAATAGAGCAAGATACCACTGGAATAGTATGTTTCAAAAGGCAGTTCTTTCATGGTTGCACTTCTTGATGATCCTAGAGATCTTTTTGATGCCACTGTTCACCATTGTGGTGCTTTGACTGTGTCATGAAAGCAGAAGTGTATCTTGTAGAGCGAGTCTGGTCTAAAGAAGTCCTTCACCTTGTAATGTAGTATCAGAAAGAAGAAAAACTGCTGGTTTCCACTTATGTATTTTGTGGCTCACTCTCAAGTTTTACCTGGGTAAGATTATTTTAAGGAGTGTTCTCGGCAGACAGACTACTGGATTTTCACTGAAACAATTCTGTTCCAAGCGTAGGAAGGACAGATAAGAAATCAAATAGAAAAATTGATCTGAACTTTGTGGTTAAATAATTATCAGTAGGAGGAAGTCTGCCTTTCCATTTTTTAGTTTAGCTGATTCATCAAGATCTGGTCTTATATCAGTTTTGAATGGACTGATGTTAGTGTAGTTTTGAAAGCTCTCAGGGTTTCTGAACCTTTTCAATCTTGTGTTAAGAAAGGCTGTGGGTAGTGTAGCTGGATGATAGGGCTCTCTGTATGCATAGAAAAATATTATGCGTGCCATAGAATACGCTCAAATAACAGTGGTGGGGATAGTCCAGGGAAGGAGCATGGGAATCGGTCATAGTTCGTAATCTTTCCAGGCTGCAACACAGGCAGAAGCTGTGTCGTAGTGTATTCTGGAAGATAGCGTGTGAAAGGTTGTGCTCAAGGAGCTCAGGATTTGGCAGGTGAATTTCCCTTTCACAAACACACTTAGAGTCTATAGCTCCTGGCATCTTGCCTGTTTTTATGGTTTGAAATGGGAGGGGTGAATTCCTGTGTATAAAAGTCCTTCTGTCTACAGTTCACCTCAAATGGTTGTTGAGTAGCTGCCACATTTTCTAGCTGGCCATAAACCTCAATCTCTATGACAGAGAAACTTTTTTTTCTACGAGCAGTAGGGAACGTAAAATTTTTTTGGTGATTTTTTAAAAATATAAACATTTGAACTACACTGAAAATATTGTCCAAATATAAATTGAATCTTCTCTTTAAAAGGACAAGAAATATTTGGGGAAAAGGTGTTTTTATTTCTATTTTCACGTTCTACATTAAATCATTCAAAGCTTCTGGGTGCTGGTTACAGCATTTCCTGTGCTTGTAATGCTCTGCTCTAATAAAAACTTTCATACAATATTGCAGCAAATGGGTCTGGCTTTTTTTTTTGTTTGTTTTGTTTCACCTCAGGAGTGTAAATGAGCCTAAAAAGAAGACGCAAAATTCTAAAAAATGCTTTCTAATACTAAGAAAACATGAAGAATTTATATTAAATATGTCTTGAGGTGCTTGTGACACAAGACAAAAGGGGTTCTGAAAGTCCTGCTGCACTTATCTACTGGTATGTTTTGCAGTACAGCTGCATCACAGAGCTCTAGAGATGTTATTTTAGAATTGACCGGAACATTTGAAGCTAAGTCACTTAATTGATCTGACTGACCCAATGTTCGTCTACAATGATTTCACACTTCAGTCGGGTGTCCTATACCATGGTACCACAGTTGTATTCATGTCCCATGAAGCCCGCCTGCCTCATAGAATGGCAGCTCATTAATATGCAAATTTGCCCCGCATCCTGGGGCGGCTCCCCGGCACTGTTTCGGCACTGTGTTGCTGTGTATCAGTTGCTGCGGCAGTCATGCCCGAGGGGGGGGGGAGGTGGCGGAGCCGCCACAGCTGTGCCTGGGATGGGGGAAGCGGTGGAGCCAGTGCCGCAGCCGTGAGGGTTGATTTGCGTATTCGTGTCTGCCTAATTGAATATTCATGGACAATTGTGAAAAGGGGCCTCCTTAATTGCTGAAAAATCATGCCGCTAAGATGTGAAGCTGCAATATGGGTGGTGCAAAGTGGAATAGGGCCGACTGTAGCACATGCAAGAATTCCAACAGCTGTACTTTTCAACTGGCCTTGCAATCTTCCATTTTAGAAAATATGTTTAAATCTCTGGCTTCTAAAATTAGTAATGGGAATTAAGTAAGAGATGCCTCACAGCAGCATTCTGTAAATGATTCTTCAAAAGAAGGAAGGTATGTAATTCTTAAAAGAGCATGGATATCTTATATACAGTGCTGACATGTTTGGAGGAGCACATATAATTTAAAAATAGTTAATATTTATGGAAAGTGTAAGGAATTATGCATATGCGATAATTATGTTTTGTTCACTGCTAAAATGAAGACCCCTCTTAGGGTGAAACACAATGCCTGTTAAAAAGGACTTATCAGTCCTGCAAGGGTTTTATGTGTCTGTTAACCAGAGCAACTGATATTAATGGGTGACCTGAGAATACCACAGTTTTCAGTCATTGTCTGCATATGGGCATCACGTTTTCATTTTCAGAAAGCTGCTAACAGTATATATGGCTGAATCAAGATAGCTTTGCTATCACCTAGACCAAAATAGTTTTGTTTATCTACTCTGTGTAGCCTACTTATTTCAGCTATAAATTTTGGGACTACGCAGTCCTTTTCTTGTAGTGTTTTTGCACAATAAGCACAATGAAGTTTAAATCTTCGCAATGTCTAGGTGCTTAGGTATGAGTAGATAAATTATAAACAGTTAAGTAAGTGGTCACATCTTATGTATAAAACTGCACTTAAATGTGATTGGAGTCTAATGAAACAAGAAAAAGTAGCCAAAGATTTGCCAGCAGCGTGGGAGAGGACAGATGCAGTCTGGGAATGCTGGCTTCTGCCATAAGGTGTATTCAGTTATGCTGACTGCAAAGTGAAAGGATATTTTGCATAATGGATTTTGCCTTTTTTTTTTTTCTGAATAAGCAAACCAAACAAATCACACCCTAAATTGCTCTTTTATAAATCACGGTACAGATGACTGTCACGTGCCCTGCTGCTCAGTGACATTCCACTCTCTCATAAAAGTATTTATTGCTTACTTTCTTAAACTCCTGCTAGAGACTATTAAAAGTACTTGCCAGTAAGATTTTAATTTAAACTGTAAGTATTCCCAGAAAGTCAAAACTTTTAACATAGTCCTGGCACTATAGGCACAGCTGTATGATGCTAAACAATTTGGATGTATATAGAACAAATTCCTGAGGTGGTGCCTGAGCCAGCTGTGTTAGTGCTGGCCAATATGGATGGGTGGTGTGAAAATCAGTGTATGTTCACAGCAGAAGGTGGCCAGGAATCCACCAGAAGGGAGACTGTCACTGGTAGGATGACAATGGTAAGAGAAAGAATAAGGTCCTCTGGCTCTACCTGCAAAGCAGGTTCCTGTTTTGGAAGACAGAAACTGTAACTGTATTCTGTTGCTTGTTTCTTTGTGTGTGGGAAGCATAACCCTGCAGATAGCCTTGGAATACATCTAATCAGATCAAGTTAGAGACCATGCTGTTCATCTCTCATGTATATTTTTTAGATTTATTTGCTAGTCACTTAGAATCCATGGAGGTATTTTCACAACTACTCTGAATACCTCTCTGAAAATTCTTCATTTAACTCAAATCATATTGTGAAGTTCACTTTGGAAATGGTGCGTCATGTGGTTGTTCCTTGCTTCCTTCACAGATTCACAGATTCACAGAATATTCTGAGTTGGAAGGGACCCACAAGGATCATCGAGTCCAACTCTTAAATGGCACCACTGCCTCCCTGGCAGGAATCAACCCCCCGATCTCACTCATGAGAGGCAGGGACACTCACCACTACCCTAAAGTTCTGCATGGGCACATGTTGTTACACTGCTTTATTCTGTTGAACAAGGCACTACCATTTCCCCTTTGCAGAAGGTTGGAGTGGCAAGTGTAAGCCTCAGGGAACAAGTTCTGATTATAAAATAATGTATCTTACTAATCCATTTAAAACACCACGGAAATAAGTGAATGTAACATACCACTTTTAGAAAGAAAGCAACATTTTTTTCAGAGCAGAAATTATTTGGTGATCTGAGACAGCTGCTTTTGTTTTCCTAGAACTTCTACATTCAGCTGGCACACCTTTACTGTTACAGAAAGAAAACACCCAACCACCACACATCACCGAGTACTCTTATTCAATGTTTTCTTAGTCATTGTACAGACAAGACTACACAGTCTGGGAGACCTGCCCAGGAAGATTGGGTAATCAGTTTAAAAATGACAGACCAAGACTTTTATTCTAAAAATGTATAATGCCTGAAAAAATACATGTCATTACAGTGAGGTGGTGTACCATATCCTGATGTACTGCAACTAATTAATCCACTTTAGTACAGTGGTGAGTGTCCCCACCTGTCACGCAGGAGACTGGGGGTTCAATTCCCGATGGGGAGGCAGTGGCGCCATTTAAGAGTTGGACTTGATGATCCTTGTGGGTCCCTTCCAACTCAGAATATTCTGTGATTCTGTAATTACAGTTGTTTGATGATGTGACATAGATGCTTGGGCAAGTTCATATGTTGCAACTTCCAATAATGTGTCACAATTATTCTGGGTTGTTGGCATTAAGGAGTTACCACTCTTTATCCTGCCATGTAGATGGCAATGCAACAGCTGGAGGATCACCTATAAGCAGAAGAAAGGAATACTCTCCTGGAGAATTCAAACTCTTGAAAAATCCAAATGGTTGCCAAATCAAAAATGTCATAGGATTACAGAATTATTTATGTTAGAAAAGGCCCCTAAAATCATTAAGTCCGACAGTTAATCCGTTAAATCCAACAGTTAATCATTAAGTCCAATCCAGTTAATCCAACAGTTAACTGCCAAGTAACTAAACCACGTCCCCCAGTACCACTTCTACATGTCTTCTAAATAACCTCAGGGATGGTGACTCCGCCCCTTCCCTGGACAGCCTGTCAAGCCTGACAACCATTTTCATGAAGAAGTTTTTCCTAGTTGTCCTGGGTCAATTAAGATGAAGCAGGAATTAAATTTAGAAATACTTGAATTATATATATAGAGAGAGAAATAAGAACTTTNAAAGCCCCTCCCCATGCCATATGCCTTGCCAGGAAAGGGAGATAAGATACAGGATCCTCCATTGTTTGTCAAGTGAAAAGGAGAAAGCCCCTTCCATAGCCACATTCCTGATGTTCCTTTCAGGGGAGGGAAGATAAGACACAGGGTCCTCTATGCCATATTCCTTTCAGGGGAGGGAAAGGGAGATAAGAAAAGATACCTATTGTCTGTTCCAGTAAAAAAGAGAAAAGTTTTACAATAGAACAAAAGGCCTCTCCTCATGGCACTAGTATGCAAATTTAACCTCCCCTGGTGCAACTTGAGGCCCTTTCCTCTTGTCCAATCACTTCTTACTTGGGAGAACAGACTGACTCCTACCTGCCTACAGCCTCTGTTCAGACAGTTGCAGAGAGCAATGGAGTGTACCCTGAGCTCTTCTTCCAGGCTGAACATCCCAGCTCCCTCAACTGCTCCTTACAGGACTTATGCTCCAGATCCGTTATCAGCTCCTTTGTCTTTCGTGGACTCACTGCAGCACCTCAGTGTCCTTCTGGGAGTGAGAGGCCCAGAACTAGACTTGAGGTGCATCCTCACCCTCACCTAGTACAAGAGGACAATGACTGCTTGGTACACTATTGCTGGTAAAGGCCAGGATACCATGGGCCTTCTTGTTCACCTGGGCACACTGCTGGCTCATGTTTAGCCACTGTTGACCAGTACTCCCAAGTCCTTTTCCCCATGGCATCTTTCTAGCCACTCTTCTCCAGACTCTAGTGCTGCCTTGGGTTGTTGTGATCCAAGGGCAGGACTCAGCCGCTAGTCTTGTTGAACCTCATGAAATTTGCCTTGGCCCATTGGTCCAGCCTATCCTGATCCTTCTGCAGAGAGTCCTATCCTCCCACACTACTTAGCATCCTCTGTGAACTTAGTGAGGATGCACCTGATGCCTTCATCCAAAACATCAATTAAGATATTAAACTAGACTGGCCCCAGTACTGAGCCCCGGCGTCCACCACTCATGACCAGCTGCCAAATGGATGTAACTTCATTAACCACCACTCTCTGGGCCCAGCCATTCTGACAGTTTTTACCCAGTGAAGGGAGCACCTGTCCAAGCCAAGGTTTTCCTGGAAAATCATGTGGGAAGTGGTGTCAAAGGGTATACTGAAGTTCAAGTATACAACATCTACAGCTTCTTCCTCAGGAGATGTGGTGGGACAAGCAGGGCCTGTGTTGTCACTTTAATCTTGCCTTTCATAAATTCATGCTGGCTGGACCTGCTCTCCTTGTTGACTTGCGTGTGCCATGTGATGGCACTCAAGATGATCTGCTCCTTCCCAACACCAAGGTTGACAGGCCTGTTGTTCCCTGGATTCTCCTTCCAGCCCCTCTTGTATGTGCGTATCACATTTGCCATCCTCCAGTCAACTGGGGACAGCCCAGTTACCCAGGACTGTTGGTAACTGATAGAAAGTGGCTCAGTGAGTTCTTCCACCTGCTTCCTCAGTGCCCTTGGGTGGATCCCATCTGGTCCCATAGACCTGTGTGTGTCTAACTGATGTAGCAGGTAACTGACCACATCCTATTGGATTATAGGGTCTTCATTCTGCCCCCATCCCTGTCTTCAGCTCGGAGGGCTGGGTATCCAGACTACAATTGGTATTACTGTGAAAGACAATTAAGGCATTATGTACCTCATCTCTTTCCCCATCTTTTGTGACGTTTCCCTCTGCCTCCAGTAAAGGTTGGAGTTTGTCCTTATCCCTCCTTTTGTTGCTGATGTATTTATAGAAACATTTTGTCCTGGTTTGGACACTGTTAGGGGTTGCTTTCAAATAAAAATGGATGAGACATTGTTAAGAGAAAACACCAACCTTAATGAGGGGAATATATATATTAATATATATATATGTAATATATATATACTT
>WEKX01015111.1:45558-57677 GCA_013390025.1 Pitta sordida | reverse complement strand
TAATATTCTGTGATTCTGTGTGAGGGGCTAGTCTGCAGCCACTTCAGAGGCTCGTATAAATCTGTGGGCCTGTACAGAATCTGGGGTGTTAAGAAAAGCGGCTTTTGCAATGGCACTGCCTATTTCAGAAGTCCTGGAGATAAAGGAATATCGCCGATGATTGAAAGATGACAAATCACATATTCACAGAATCACAGAATCACAGAATCACAGAATATTACGAGGAGCTTAGTGACATGGTGTAGCTGGGGGGTGTAGGGCTGCATGCTCCTGTGGGTTCCTTCTGGCTCAGATTGGCCTGTTATCGTGTGAGAGAACTAGGTTTATATTTACCACTCTGGGATGTGCGTTCGGTCTCTGTAGGGATGTTGGGTGGTGAGTTAGACTAGATGATCCTTGTGGGTCCCTTCCAACTCATAGTATTCTGTGATTCTGTGATTCTGTGATCCTGATGGATAAGCAGCTGACCATGAGTCAGCAGTGTGCTGCTGCAGCAATGAGGGCAAATTGGATCTTGGGCTGCATACACAGAAATGTTAGCGGTAGTAGAGACGTGATCACCCACTTTACCCAGATCTTATAAGGCCACACATGAAGTACTGTGCCCATTTCTGGTACCCCAATGTCAAAAAAGATGGAAACAGACTAGGGAAGGCCCAAAATGTTTATTTTGTGTTATAACAAAGGGCTTGATACCAGAGACAGACTTGTAAGGCAACCTTAATTAATAATCTTAAATAAGATTAGACAGAAATTTTTGCTTGAGAACAGTCAATGACTTGAACAACCTCCCTAAGAACATGGTAGAGTCCTTGTCACCGGAGTTTTTCAAGACATGATTGAACAGGATGCTATATAATCTCATCTAAGTTAAGGAAATTTCATGCAATGATTGTCTTGGTTTAAGACCAGTAAAGGGTTACTTATCACTCTTTGGATGAGAGACCATCAGAGATGTAACAGGATTTATTTACAAAAAACGGGAACAGGGAATATAAAATGGGAAATAATTTGTGTGCAAGTGATATCAGGAGTAGGGAACATAAAACCAGGACTTCCCCCTCCCACACGCGATGGACCCCACTCCCAGCGCGACGGAAACCCTCAACCCCAAACCTCACCAAAACACCAATACCCAAAAGAAAAGACCCACCAACAACAAAATGCGGATAAAAACAGTAGCGACATCTGCCGGCTTTTGTCAGGGAAGGACAGGCATTAGCGAGGGGTAATTGATGGTGCCAATATTCCATGGACGGCAGCGGGAGCAAGACGCAGGAGCAGCAGAGATTTCGGTGAGTGAAGCGAGGGTGAGAGAGAGTGGATTTGTCTCGTGATGTAGCTTTTAAAAGCTCTCCAGTTCCTCCTCAGTAGTTTCCTCTCTGTCCAATGGGGTATTGCTCTGAGGCGCCAATCTCATCTGTCTTCCAGAAGAGCCAGTGTTTATGTCATCATCATGGCAACCTCCAGACCCCCACATGGCTGCCCCTCGTCCAAGCAGGGAACTGGGCAGGTGCGTCACCACAT
Organism: Pitta sordida; assembly: GCA_013390025.1. Taxonomy (NCBI): domain Eukaryota; kingdom Metazoa; phylum Chordata; class Aves; order Passeriformes; family Pittidae; genus Pitta; species Pitta sordida. Next base: position 56,150 of record WEKX01015111.1, on the reverse strand, counting down.
GCCACGCCACAGCAGCAATCTGGGACCTGCGCACAAGCCACTCTGCTCCGTGCCGCCGGCATCAGCCTCCCACCTGTGCACTACTCATCGTTGGCAGCACTCCAGCGGCAGTCAGGGGGAAAAGCTGGGGCATGGATAGAGCAGCGCCATGCCACTGCCCCGCCTCCCAACCCGGGGAGAAAATGGAAAAAATTCAAAAAGAAAATCAGATACATGTATGTTAAACCATGACAATGATCTGAAAAATTTCACTATGTATATCCTGAAAAACAATACTTAAAAGTGTGAGAAACAGAAAACATTTACAATTTTAATATTTTTGTGTAAAAGATACCTTGAAAAAATAATTATTTGTATTATATATTGTTTTACATTATTTTTCATAATATTTGAATTTTATTAATTTATTAATTAGCACATATTACATCATACTATATCAAATTTTAAAATTTTTCATTAATACAGTTTTTATTAACTTATAGCAGAAAAAAATGCTATGTATTAAAACTACTGTAGACTTCCTCTTTAAAGAATTACTTACAAATTAGAACATAGACACCACTCCTCTAAACAGTTTGAATGGTACCATATATTGATATAAATGTGAAATAAATACCGTATTGACTTTGTGCTGAAATCACTGAGTGCATTCAAGATTCATGAGTCATTGCTTTATAAAACTACTTTCTGAGAAACAACAAAAGCTATTTAACATTAAGGTACTGCAAAAACAGAAGAAAATTCCAGATCACCTTTCAAAGCCATCGAAGGCTTCATTTGTTACTGATAAAAACAGAGGTGAATGACAAATACAATGTTTTTCCAGCTCTATAAAGACCTTTCAATGAAATTAAAGCTGAGACAGAGCTGAGTGCTTGATAGCCTCATACACTTATTGTCCTCAGTGCTTTGACCCTATAGATTGTTAGGAAATTAACAGATTGGGAAATATATTTAAGATGTGGAAAAGAAAGAAGAAAGTATTCAATAACCAAAAGTATTTCTTAAATGATGATTAGCTGTCTCATTTAAGCCAAAATCTACAGGCACTAGAAAGAGCTGGGAACCTATTGAGACCAGCTTTCTATACTCAACCAAGTATACCTCAGTCTTACGGAACCTCACTGCTTCCTAGCCATGACAGGGTCAGTTTAGATTTTCCCTCCCCTGAAAATTCAAAAACATTTATCCTAGTATGTGGACAGCAAAGGAGCCTGCACATACCTTAAGGGTAGTGTTAGGAAACCAGTACAGCCAGGCACATTGGATTGTGCCCTCGTCTGTATTGACTCAGGTTTAAATATCCATTTTAGGAAAACATGGTTATCTTCCTGCTGGAAACTCTTTGCTTTCATTAGTCAGAGCCCAATGGTTTCGTTAGATATGCAACTTTCAGAAAATCTAACTTTTACGTAAGCCACTCCAAAGCATTTCAACACAAGCTTTCTTAAGAAACTGAGCTTTATGCAGATACATCTTGAGATGTTAGGTATCCTCTGCAGTTGGTTGTCCTAAGTTTCTGAGTCTACTGACATCCCTCAATACTGTATCATGCCAGACATATTCATCACATGATTAAGAGATTCTGAGGAGAGAAATTACGACATTTTTCAATGCTAATAGCTATTGCATATGATTAATTTAATATATGACTATTCTGGATTAATATACAGTATTGCATAAAACTAGACTATTCAGAAGGAAGTAATAACAACAGATGCTGAGAATTAATTTAGTCACTAAACTGTATAACATGGGAATTTAAATCCTGCTTCAGCTGAAATATCACAAAAAACCTTAAGGGCCTATTAACTATGGATTTAATACTTATGTGTACATATTTTTCTTTCTAAGGAGGACATTTTTTTCTCTGTGTAAAGCATAACTTGATACTGATGGAATACTGTGGGGTTACTCAATTCATTAAATTTTAATGACAAATACATGATTCAGAAATTAGACACCTATGCAAATGTACATGGCTTATGCATTGAATTATTTCTACGTTACACAGAAAGGACAAGCAGGTCCTTTTGACCTAAACTTTACTTTGATTTTTCTGTTTTAGCCATGACCTAATTTAGAGCTGTGTCAGGCATGTTTCTAAAATACTCAGCATTTAGTCCATATGGTGTAGTTAGAGGCATAGAGTGTCATTTGAGCCTTTTGTAGAATTACAATTCAAACACTTTGCAGTGTTAACATTAAAACCTGACTTTTTAATTTAGTAAATACATACTGTACAACATAGATGTAATCCTAAAAGCTCCTCACAAAGCAATCCATCATTAAATCTTTAAGTTTTCTACAAAAATGTCCATCTATTTCTGACTTCTAAAAATAGCATTGCTCATGAAAACAGGAGACTGATGTTTCTTAATTTTTCTGAGTAATTAAGTACTCATATAACTAAATATTTACTTGTGTCTTTCACATAGGAATTGCCTATAAGTACTTAATCATACATTGTCTTTAACCAACGATTAGATGTATTTATAAAAACTACAGCAATGACTGCACTTAACTGCAAATAATCCCATTTATGCCAAAACTGTGAACTACATAAACAAATAGACAAATAAAACTTGTAAGTCAAAAAATTACCACCTATTCTCACATACATTTAGACGTGCAAATAATCATGAGCCTGGTAGGAATCTCAAGAGATTATCCAATCTTTCCAGCTGCCCCCACCAAGATATTCTATTTTATTATGTATAACTATATAGTTTTAAACTTGTAAGTTTTTATTCCAGTGTTGAAGATCCAGTGAGAAGAATCCAATGCATTCCTAAGCAGGATTTTTGGTTCTTTGATGTACTTACTGTTTCCTGCAGAATCCCATTTTTTGACTCTGAACTCACACAGACACAATTTCCTTGCCAGATTTTCTGGAATTCTACTATCAAGCTTTTTCATTCAAACTTTTTTTCTCAGCTTTCTCAGTACAGTGATCCTCCGCATAGTCGTGATCTCTAATTTGCATGATCCCATACTCGCTGTTGATTTTCCAGCAAGTTGAGGGACCTGGTGCGCAACTGTAGTCTGCTCTGCCCCTGGACCCGCTGCTCACATGACAAGCACAGCCAGCCCCGGCGATGGCCTCTGCGCTCAACCTCCCTGCCCCGCGCCAGTCCCATCCTCCTGTCGCGCGCCAGTCCTGTGTCCATCCCCATCCCTGTCACTCGCTTGCCGCGTCGTGCTGGCCTCGGCGCTCTCCCCCCCCACCCCGGCGCTCACCCACCTCAGCGGAGGACAGCCAGATATCTGAAACAAGCCCCACTCTCAGGGCCATCCTCCAGATCTTTTTAGGGGAGGGGGCGTGGCTACAGGCGTGGCGTACTTGACTATGCAGTGGGGTCGCCATCTTTGCGGATTCCACAACTCACGTGAGGAAGACCAGACCCAACAGCCTGCGAGTAACTGGGGATCGCTATAGTATCATGAGACACAATGTTAAAAGACTTTAAAAGTCAATTATATGACTCTACTACCTCTATTTTTGCTACAAGGCCTATTTTAAAGTGGTTTGTTATTAGTCTGGGGTTTGGATTGTTTGGGTTTTTTTTTTAATTTCACCAGTCAGTTCTTTAACCAAATAAAAAATTTGTTCTTTATGTTAAAATGCTTAGCTAGTCCATATTCTGTTTCCTTTCTTTCCTAGAAAGCTATACCAAATTTTGACCACAAGGCCACACTCTTGGCTCATGGAGAGCCTGTTGTCCCACCAGGACACCCAGATCTTTCTCTGCAGACCTGCTTTCCAGCAGATTGTCCCCCAGACTGTGCTGGTGCATGACGTTACTCCTACTCAGTTTCAGAACCTTGAATTTGCCTTGGCTGAATTTCAGATGGTGTTGCTTTGCCCATTACTCCAACCTGTAGAGGTTTTTCTGAAGGGCTGCACAGCACTCTGGAATATTGGCCACTCCTCCAAACTTTATGTCATCAGCGAACTTGCTGAGGAGGCATCTGCAGCTTCATCCAGGTCATGGATTGATTAGTTAAACAATACTGGGTTCAGTAGTGAACCTTGTGGAGGACAGCACTAGTGACATAAATAATGAATAAATAGATATTGAATATTTAGTGTCATACAATAGTTGTTGGTAGTTAATTTTCATAGAACTGAGAAATACATTTATGGAGATATAACACCATTCTCTGCAGAAAGTTGAAGCCGGGGCAAAAAAATGCTTTATTTTGTCACTTCTTACAAAATCAGTATTTTTAATAGTTTTTCAGTGTCTTCACTAAATCTTACCGTTTTCTTCCTAAATTGGCTTAGAAAAACTGATTTTTAAAAATTTATTAGAATCAATTTCTGTTAGTTGTAACTGTGGTGAAAAGCTTCTATAATACCTTATTTGGATAATGGATATAAAATACTAATTACTTTGTTGCACTAAAAAAAAAAGAAAAAATCCAAATCACAAACAAAGCAAAGTGAGTCCCTGAGAAAAGGCTTGGCAAAAATCAGCTTGAGGTCCCAAGAAAGTAAGAGTTCTAAATTCCTCCCAGGTGCATGTATAGTTACTTTTCAAAGTCTTAAAGTAGCAAAGGATGCATGACCAGATTTTTGGTTATAATGAATTCATTATCCATGGCACATTAACTACCACATTTCCATTGATTCAAATTACACAGATAATTTTACATGTTCCATACCTAAGGACTGAATTCTAACTAGCATAGATAGTGCTTGCACTAGCACAAATGAATTCTAACCATGGATGCTATTCTTTTTCCATCAACCTAATTCCCACAGTTACTTCCCCTCACTATTGTACTAGAGTTACTTTTAGACTACTTACATGAAATATCTGTGATGACACATCAGAAATGTAATTGGACATAGAGTCCAAAATTCTGCGAAATAACAGAAAACTGTGTTTGTTTTATCCTGAGCCTCTTTATAACTTCAAAAACCATTTACAGACATAACTTTTCCTTTCGAAATAAACTGTTGCTAACAACTCTCAGTGAAAAATTTATCAGGTATTTTATTAGCAGTCTTGGCTTACAGGTGAGGTCCCAGATGATTGGAAGCTGGCTAATGTGACCCACATGCACAAGAAGGGATGCAAGGGTGACCCAGGTAATTACAGACATGTCAACCTGACCTCATTCCAGGTAAAGTTATGGAGCAGATAATCCTAGGTACAATCATGCAATGCCTGCAAGTTAACCAGATCAGGTCCAGTCAGCATGGATTTAGAAGGGGTAAGTCTTGCCTAACCAACCTGATCTCCTTCTTTTGACCCAATAACTTGCCTGGTAGGTGAGGCAGTGGATGTAGTGCACCTGGAGTTCAGTAAGGCCTTCAACACAGTCTCTCATGGCAGCCTGGAACTTTGACAAATATATCCTCTGCTAGTTCAGGAACTGGGGATGGTCAAGCCCAGAATCTGGTGGTAAATGGTGTCACATCCAGCTGGCAACTAGTAACTAGTGGTGTCCCAGAAGGATCAGTGTTGGGCCCGGTCCTGCTTAATATCGTTATTGATGATCTCGACATTGGGATTGAGTCTGCCATAAGCAAGTTTGCAGATGACACTAAGCTCAGAGCAGGTGTTGATCTGTTATAGGGGAGGAGGGCCCTACAGAGGAATCTGGACAGACTGGATAGATGGGCAGATCCCAATAGGATGAGTTTCAACAAGTCCAGATGCTAGGTTCTACACTTCAGTCACAATAACCCCATGTAGAGCTATAGGCTGGGGATGAAGTGGCTGGAGAGTAGGCAGGCAGAAGGAGACTTGGGAGTGTTGGCAGACAGGAAACTCAACATGAGTCAGCAGCATGCCCAGGTAATCAAGAAGGCCAATGGCATCCTGGCCTGCATCAGGAATGGTGTGGCCAGCAGGAAAAGGGAGGTTATCCTTGCCTTGTAGTCAACACTGGTTAGACCACACCTTGAGTACTGTGTCCAGTTCTGCCCCCCTCAGTTTAAGAAAGATGTTGAGATACTAGAACATGTTCAGAGAAGGGCGACGAGGATGGTCAAGGAGCTGGAGCACAAGCCCTGTGAGGAGCGGCTGAGGGAGCTGGGGCTGTTTAGCCTGGAGAAGAGGAGGCTCAGGGGTGACCTTATTGCTGTCTATAACTACCTGAAAGGATGTTGTAGTCAGGCAGGGGTCAGTATTTTCTCTCAGGCTACTGGGGACAGAATAAGAGGACACAGTCGCAAGCTCTGTCAGGGGCAGTTTAGGCTGGATATTAGGAAAAAACTTTTTCACTGAAAGAGTGATCCGTCATTGGAATGGTCTGTCCAGGGAGGTGGTGGAATCACTGTCCCTGGAGATGTTTAAGAGTAGGCTCGATGAGGCACTGGGTGACATGGTTTAGATGATGGGATGGTGATAGGCAACAGGTGGGACTTGATGACCTCAAAGATGTTTTCCAACCTTGTTGATTCTGTGATTTCACAAAAATCCTCGTTGTGTACATTGCTTCAATCAGTGTCAGATACATGAACAACAAATTGAAATATTTGTTAGTAATACAAACCTAAGAGGTCTCAAGGGACCATGGCTGAAAATTTCTTTAATTTCAACCTAAGATGGTAATTAAGCACACATATATAATGTTTATACAAGAAATTTATGCAAGAACCTTTACACAAAGACCTTACACAATTTTTGCAATAGATTATTTTTTTCTTATGAGATCTGAGATTTCCCACTGGATTTCATAATAGTTCTGCATTATTTCAACATCTCAGTAGAAATATGTCATGTGAGGCAAAGTAGCTAAGGATCTTGATGCACTGCAAATATCACTGCTTATGAAATTCTTTAGATAAATCTCCTCTTTTATGTTGTATAGAACAGGTCTCTACAGAAATCAAATAATACTCATACTACAAATAGAGCTAACATCTACTTCACTGTTTCTCGTTCGTGGATTCACCTCTTCGAGGTCTGATTTTTTTGTGTTTGGGGAGGTCTGTTTCATGGGGCACTAATGACTGTGCCTGCACAAACAAACACTCATGAATATTCAAATTATAAAGTAATGAATATTCAAATTAACACCCATGCTGTGTCGCACAGAGCAAGGTGACTGCAGCAGTTCCACCACCGCCGTGCTCGTGCCGCACCTGCCCCTCTCCTCTCCACTCCTCTCTGAGCGAGGAGGCTACAGCAGGTCCCCTGGTGCTGCACCTGCCTCACTTCACTCAGAGCGAAGAGGCTGCGTGTACAGTTATGAAAGATTTACACACTCTCAGGTTAGATGCGGTGTCCGAGACTTACTTGACACATACTTTCTCTGAGTATGGCAATACCAAGTCTACCTACCCAGAGAGATGCTGGGACAGCAGCGCGGGTGGCTCCCCACACCAGTATCCCCAATCATGAAGAAAAGGGGGTTTTCCCAGCTTGAAGGTGGCCGCAGGTACTGGGAAGCACCAACACAAACACAGACTGTCGTGGTTTGACCCTGGCTGGATGCCAGAGACCCACCCCAACTTCTCCTGAAGGAGAAAACTAGAAAAAACAAACTGGAAAATAAAACTGGAAAATAAAATAAAACTGGTCACAGGCAAAAACACAAGGCAAAACTATAAATAAAGAATATAAAGGGTTTATTTTCTAACTAACAAGATCAGAACTGCAAAGGAAGCATCATTTAGAAGGCAACTTTCCTCCCCCGCCCCTCCTTCTCTTACAATAGATGTAATATTCCCTTTTTCACCAGGAGAAAAAGGGGGAACATAGGGTAGGGGTAAACCAGGCAAGCTGGTATTTCTGACTGGATCCAGGGTAGGAACCATCTCTCTGCCCTTCCATAAAGTTCTCTCTCTCTCTCTCACGAGAGGAAAAGGTCTTTCATGACCCCTCCCAAGTGAGATCTCGACCCGAGGATGACAGTTCTTCTGAATTCTCTGTGGTCCAAGTGGCATGTCACAGCATGCAGCTTTTAAGTACTGGCTTTTTACTGCTTCACAATATGAGCCCATCCCAAAGTGCACAGATCCTATCACAATGCACAAGTCTGTCCACAGGATCTCTGCCAAGCTCTCAGCTAGCTCCAGGCTTCTGTTTCTGAGCTCCAAAAAAACCACCAGCAGTTCGTCCAGCTTTATCTCTCCATCTTCAGTCGTGGCTTAGATGGATTCTGCAGTACTGGTTCTCTCTCTCTCTCTGGTCCATAGGTTTTCACTATGGTCGGTCCAATTCACAAGCAGCAGCGGGATGCCTGGAAGAACATCTCTACCCCTTCTCTCGTGGGTCTGGATGGGCCTTCAATCTCTCAGCCTCCTGACGCAGGTTCTGAACTGGCACACTACATCTTACTATTTAACTTTTTTTTCTTCTCTCCCAAGTATGTTATTCACAGAGACGCCTCTATCTCTATAACCTTGAAGGCCATGGCAGCAGGGAGAGCTCAGGCAAGAACTGAGCTGTTAACCCCCTCGCTGCCAGAGCAGCAGAAAACCCCCTAAACCATAACACAGACACACAGCTGGGCTGTGCCAAAACAGCACTGGAGCATGCTGGGGCTGAGTGGGACAGTGTGAGGGGGCAGTGCAAATTTGCATATTACTGACCTGCCTATCAACGTGGGCAAAGGGCTTCACAAAGAGGGGGACCAGACCCACGGTAACACAATATTCAAGGGCCGACTGTACCACTAACAATAAATCTAATACTCAGATTTTTTTAATTCACCCTGGTAACTGATTATCAAAACAGAGGTTACAAAAAATACTCTTTCATTTTTTGATCTTCCTTAGGAAAACATGGTATGTGTGATGTTAGCACAACAGGAAAAACTGAAACAAATAAAAAAGTAATATTTCTCTTGTTGGAAAGAAAAAAAACATTAAAAATCAAGGTGCTGAGTAGAATGAATATGGACAGAGTGATAGTGATGGAAGATTATATATATGCTTCTTCCTTGTCTTCCTCATTTGTCTTATCTGCAAAAGAAGAGGCAGATGTAAACATTATAAAGTTGGAGTAAGACTTTGTATTCACATAAACAGCCAGTCTTTAAAAGCAGATAGCCTTGTGTCCTGGTGTCAATCAAGACAGAGTACATAAACTGACTTTGGAGATACCTGAATAATAGAGAAATAAGAACTTTACTGGGAGAAAAGAAAAAAAAATAACATATGTGTTTAAACAACAACAATAAAAATGGGGAAAAATGATGACTGAAGATAGCTGGAGGAAAAAATACAAACACGAGGGGGTCAAGTTGAAGCAAGACCAGGGTACCCCTGGGATTCTAGGGGCAGGGGAATAGGGTTCAGGGTAGGCAAACCAGTAAAGTAACAGCAAATGATCCTTTCCTGAAATGTCCAAGGGACTGTAGGGAGTTCCAGCAGTTGGCATGGGGAAGACTGTACTGAGATGAGAAGTCAAAGGTCCACGTGGTCCTGGGCAAAATGGTGGTGGTAGAGATCAGAGGTGAAAACAATTCTAACTCCTTCAGTCAAAAAGATCCATATACCTCACACCTCTGTGAGGCCCAGTAGCCATAGTTATAGGGCCTCAGGCCCCTCCCACATCACATGCCTTGTGGGCATGCCTTCGCATGCCATTGGCTGTCACTCAGCCCACCCTGACCCTTGGGCCCCTCCCCTAGTCATATGCCTTGTCAGGAAGGGAAGATAAGACAAAGAATCCTCCATTGTTTGTCAGGCAAAAAGGAAAAAGCCCCTCCCCTGGCCACATACCTTGCAGGGGAGGGAAGGGGAGATAAGAAAAGAACCCTATTGTCTGTTCCAGTAAAAAGGAGTACAGTTTTACAGTAGAATAAAAGAGCTGTCCCCATGACACCTTGCCAGACAAACACAATAACAAAACTGTACATCAAATGCTAAGCTACATCTCCCTTTAAAGGCAATGCTTACACAGGCATCAGTGCAGTATGAGACAGAAGTGACCAATCTGCATATGAGTTTCTCAAGACTTTTAATAATCATCCATCTATTTTCTGTGGGAGTTACACAGAATTACACAGAATTACTATTTTGGTTGGAAAAGACCATAAAGGTCATCCAGTCCAACCACAGTCTAACCTCACCCAACTAACACACCCATACTAAGGCCTAAAACCTAACTTAACACCTGATACCCAGCCTCCCTATACTGATATCAACATACCACACCCCCTGTCCTGATATCAAGTGTATTGGGTCTGTCTGAGCCCACAGCAGTCCTTGCAATGCTGTACTTTGGAAGGATGCTGATAACACACAAGTGTTTTGTCGACAACTGGCCACACGGCCCCTTCCCCCTAACTGAGGATGAGATTCTGGGAGGGCACACGAGCAGGTCAGCTGACTCAGACTGAACAAAGGGATATTCCAAACCATATGACATCAGTTCAGATATAAAAGCCGAGGTAGGGAGCAAGGACAGGGGAGCATTCATTGTTCTTGATGGCTGCTTCCAAACATGCGTAGGAGCCCTGCTTCCCTGGATGTGGACACTTCTGCGGATGGGGAGGTAGAGATTAGTTCTTTTGCTTTGCTTCTGCGCCGGTTTTTGCTTTGTTTTATTTGTGCTCATATTAAACTGCCTTATTCCAAACCACCCTTTGTATATGATCTTATTATCGGGACTGAGTGACCGTTC
>WEKX01015111.1:11102-45514 GCA_013390025.1 Pitta sordida | reverse complement strand
CTATCAAGGTCCCTCTGCAGAGCTCTCCTGCCCTCTATGAGATCTACATTAATCCCAAGCTTCGTATCATCTGCAAACATGCTGATGATGGATTCTAAGCAATCATCAAGATCATCAGTAAAGATATTAAACAACACTGAGCCCTGAGGGACTCCACTTGAAACGAACTTCTAACTGGACACTGCACCATTGACCACCACCCTCTGAGCTCGATTATCTAACCAATTTTCAATCCAACAAAGTGTGAACCTATCCAGACCACGATCCCTTAGCTTCATTAGGAGTTTGTTGTGAGATACTATGTCAAAAGTTTTGCAAAAATCAAGGCATACCACATCAACCGCCTTTCCTTCATTGACCAGGCGTGTTCCCTGACTGTTAAAGGAAATGAGGTTGGCAAGGCAAAACCTTCCTTTCCTAAAGCCATTCTGACTAGTTTTAGTATCATTCCCCTCTTGGAGACACAACATAATTTTGCTAGAGATTAATTGCTCCATGATTTTGCCTGGCACTGAAGTTAGGCTAACTGGTCTGTAGTTACCTGGGTCCTCCTTGCTACCCTTCTTACAGATGGGAGTCACATTGGCCAATTTCCCATCTTCAGGGACCTCCTCAGTGAGCCAGGACTTCTGAGAGATGATCGAGAGAGGCTTAGCTAAATCCTCTGCCAGCTCCTTCAACACTCTGGGATGAATCTCATCATGTCCCATCGACTTGTGAGGATCTACTTGTAAAAGAAGGTCTTTAATGTCCTCCTCTTGAGTTAACGAGAGGATGGACCATTCCTCATCTGCATTCATTATTTTGAAAGACCCTTTATCAGGTGCCCAGTTAGATTTACTAACAAAGACTGAGGCAAAGAAGTCATTCAGTAACTCAGCCTTATCCTCATTTCTAGTAATTATATTGCCCTCTTTGTTCTGTAAGGAACCTATATTGTCCTTGTCCCTTTTCTGGCCGTTAATGTGTCTATGAAAGCTCTTTTTGTTATCCTTGATAGTATTAGTCAAAAGGAGCTCGTACTGAGCTTTTGCAGCTCTAATCTTATTTCTGCATGGCTTGACTGTATATCTGAACAAAGCCCTGGTTACCTTCCCTTCCTTCCAAAGGTGGTATAACCTCTTTTTCCTTCTCAGGTCCATTAAGATCTCTTTGTTCAACCAGGGCGGCCATTTGCCCTTCTGACTAACCTTACAACACACCGGCACAGCTTGCTGCTGTGCCTTCAAGATTTCATTCTTGAAGTAAACCCAGCTCTCCTGAGTCCCCTTGTCATTAATGGTTACCTCCCAAGGAACTTTCTTAACTAGTTCCTTGAATAAACCAAAGTCTGCTCTGTGAAAGTCCAACCTGGAAGTTTTACTACACACCTTATTTGAAGCACCATTTATGGAAAACTTGATTCGCTCATGATCACTGCTACCTAAGCATCCTCCTACCACCACACTACTCACCAGATCTTCCTTGTTCACAAATAGTAAGTCTACTTTGAAAAGCCTCATCCTTGGTGAGCTCCCTCACAAGTTGAAATACAAAGCAATCCTCTATACACTCAATAAATTTTCTAGATTGCATCTTTTCCAAAATATTGAATTCCCAGTGCCTGTGAACTGCAAGCAGGCAGTTCCTGTGTGTGTGTGTCTGTGTGTTACTGTTTCCATGGCTACAGGTGGGGAAGGCGACGTGGTCTGTGACTGTGGACAGAGCTCCCGGTGCACCCGGTGATGATGTAGCCCCAGGGAAAGTCCCCCACAAAAGTGAGGCCTGGCTGGCGGCAGAGGCAGTGATGTGTGCTGAGACGGGGCAGCGGCGGGATGTGCCCACGCTGCCGCAGCTGCTGCACCAGGAGGAGGTTTCTGTTCCCTCATGCCCTCCCCCCACTGCAGCAGGGGAAAGCGATGATTTGTTGGGTCCATATGGCCAGCTCTGCCACTCCCGCACTAGAGACCAACAGATGTATATATTGTAGCTGCCTCAGTTAACGGGAAATAAATTCTTACACCGACACCACCCCCCTGCCATAAGGGGCCCCCAGGTACTGTTGTGTTGCAAAGTTAAGGTTTCCCAGGCTGCAAGAGCACTGACCAGAGTCTAGAAACACCCACTGAGCCCCTTCCCCACCACGGCTCCAGAGTTTCCCCACTGCAGTGGTGGTGCAAGCATGTGCGGTGGCATCAGCCCTGTGGGGGATGTGGAAGAAGCAGTGTGGCCAAAGAGTAGGCCAGGGATTCTTCAGGTGTCTCCCCAGACAGAGAGGGCTCAGAAATGCTTCCCTTTGGTCCCCTATGCTGTGAGAGCTGGTGGGGAGGAGCAGAAAATGCTTCCCAGCACTCCTGATTGGCTGGGGGTGGATTGATGGGTGTGGCCTGTATGCATACTAATGACCCACTACTCTTCGTGGATTAGACAGCTAGCAAGAACCCCAGGAGACCCATTTGTTGAGACCACGGAGGTATGACTACATATTAATAATTGTCTCTGACAAAAATAGAGCTCAGAAACATCTGTATGTATATAATTTATATAAAAATATATAGTGTAAAAGTGTATAGTGTAAAAAAAATATAGTATAAAATATACAGTGTAACATGATAACATAATATAGTCGTAAAACAATGTGTATAGCAATTTTGTAGCTCTCATATTAATATCTATTTAGTTTATGACCATGTATTGATAAGAGTTACAACTTTGTTCTGTTCTGACTGTTATAGTGTTGCATATATTTTGCCAAAATTATTTCCTTTTCCACTAAAACATAGCAGTAGCAACACATACTGATTTTAAAAGAAGAGCTACAGTGTCATACAGTCATTTATTGGAGATACTATGGAATAGAACTTTTCATTACTTGTTTACTACTAGTCTTGAGCAGTGAGGTAAGCATCCTCAGAGACAAAACAAGATAGTTCTTTCTCCTTTGTACAAAAACATGCTTATTCTTCTTTCAGGACTAGAGGATAGGTTCCCAGGGAAAATAGAAAACTCTTGAAATAATATATATTCAGAAATTTGCTACCTCCGTCAAAAATGTCTACTCCAAACAGGCACTGCTAGACTCCTTCTGAAGGGTCTACCCAGGAATAAAGAGTATAGAGTGCTTTTCTTTGCTATTTTTCCAAACTGTTAAAATCAAAGACTGAAGCAAATAAACATGTGAATGCAACTGCTAGTTCAGCAGTTAATATTCGTCATCATCTTGCCAAGCTTATTTCATTATTCCAACAGACATTTTATTCACTTAGTCACAATTGCACTGCAGGAAAATTGTAACTGTGCTAACATAACTTAGAATGAAAAGACATACGGCATCACAGATTTCCACCAATTAACAATCAACAATTGTTGGTGCTTTCCACAATGCTGAATGCAAAATCTTTAATTCTTAGATTGCGTAATATTCTTAGTCTTTGCAACATGGCACATTTGCATACTGAAATGGACGGAAAACAAAAATAATGCAACATGCTAGGAAATCTGAATATAAAGAACAAAGGAAAAAACAATGTTTAAACTCCTTTATTCTTTTAATCCTTTCAGGATGTAGCTTGTGTATAAAATGTCTTGCTGTTGACAATCTATTTAATTACACAGGTTTTACTAGACATTTAGACGCATCCAGATTAGACTCCAAAAATTTTCCATTAGAACGATAACACTTTTTTGCCACTTTTGGAGAGGCATTTCCATTTAGTCTTTTTCCACCTATTTCAAGGTTCATTTCTGCATGGCTCTGACGTAATTTCCACTTTTTAAATTTCTTTGCATACTACTATCTAATTTTGTTCCAAAATAATCTTTAGAGGCAGTAGAGTTCTGTTTCTCTCCTCTTCATCCAAAATTACAACTAAAGCAAACATAATTCTAGAAAGAACAACAACAATAAACAAAGTTTTGAAGAAAGAGAGGGGAAAAAAGAAAGGAAAAAAAAGGCAAAAGCAAAACAAACCCCCACAACTTGAGGGTTTTTTTCCCTTCAGATAGGTTATGAAGTCAGTTATAATCTCTTTTTATATAGATGGCCACCACCTAAAATTCCTGGCAATTTGAATGTATGTCAGCCATTGCACATTTTCTGCCCAAACCTTTAGAGGACCTATTCACAATCCATAAAATCATAATGACTCTTAAGTATGTGGACTCCTTTATCATCTTCTTTGCATTAGGTATGTACTTCCTAGTACCAAAACTGTATTTTCAACACTTCAGTAAATTACCAGGTTGCTGGGCTCCCACAGCTCCTGCTGATGTCAAGGTTAGTTACATTTTACATTGTCCTATTTCTTTCTCCAATACATTTACATTGCAAAGCTACAACTTCATGATCATTAGTAACAGTTACAACTATGCAAGCTAACATAATTACAATAAAATCGTATGCTTCAGGGCATAAATTGATAATCTGTGGGAGTGAGAAAAGAACTTTTCTTCCCCTCATTATGACATTAAGCAATGGACAAGTGCTTTATGGTAGCTTTTGCTGTTATTTGCAGCATCAAATACAGGCAGCTACTTATAGAAGCAGAATGCCAGAGTAGGCTTAATAATATCAATAATCTGACATTTCTCTTTTATAGTCTAATAAAACCCCATTATGGTAACAAATAACATTGACACTGAAATGATCAGAGAGGTAATTCTTATTTAGTCATTCTTATGCCAAAAGACTACTTCAGGTCGTTTGGGGATTTATTTTTTTCTTTTTGGTTGATGTGTCGCTTTTTTTTTTTTAAGTAAGTAACTTCCAAGTGATAAAATCTGGAAGTCAATCTTAAAAGGAAAAGTGAAAAGTTGCTGTGAAGTAATGAAACAGTGTTAACTAACTGCAGGTAAGTCAGTCAAATTGACTCCTAAAAATGTTTGCTTACATAACATTTCCCTTAGTACAGCAGAAAAGAGGGAGCACGAAACAAAAGAAAACAATCTTTTAAAAGAATGTAATTTTGACTACAGAAATCATGGTAAAATGACAGAGTAATACAATAAACACACTTGATAAAGTTCTCCAGTTCCTTGGATGATTTGTTTCTAGTGGCAATTGACAATTTATTAATTCTTTTTATTCTAATATAAAATCCTAAATTTTGGATAATGGGGTCTATCAAAACAAAACAAATAAAAAAATTAAACACTTACCAACTTTTAAATTATTGATTTATATTTCTTCTAAATTATTATCCTACATAATTACTTTGCACATTTCATCAAATGGTCAGTGAAATAAAAAATAAGTTGAAAGAGGAGGGTTTTTTATCTTAGAATCAGTATTATTGACATGATTACAGAATCTTTCAAATCACTACCTACACTCTCCTGGTGCTTTTAATATTTGACTGTTCCTACCTCTCTCCCTTGGGATAAATGACTAGTTGTCTTCCTCAATTAGAGAGGAATCAGAGGGAGATTAAAATTATCAGACTACAGTTAGCCTTTTGGAATATTCCCTTAGATTCTTATCTTTGTTATTAGTCAGTCAGGTGAAGTGAATTCTGATTCTGTATATGCAACTAAGAAAAAAATAGTAGAAAATGAAGCACATTATTATTGCATGAGGATCCATAGTGGATAAAACAGTTCTAGTATCTTGGAGAAGAAGATGATCAGGAAAAAACCTGTTACTTTGGTTTCCCAGCAGCTTTATTTAGTACATAAACATTCCAGTACCAGACCGTTTACCTGTCTCCAATCCAGAAAATTACTCTCACTTTAGTTTGATGTTCAGTTCCCAAATGAGGAATATATTCACCCGACCTGTCTCAGATCTCTTGAGAAATATTATCGGGTTCTATCATCATTCTCTGTCTTCAACATGTTATGATTTCAATTCCAGGTAATGCTTGAAAGAAAAGATATAATGAGAGTTGGCTATATGATTTCTATCAAGGTTATCTCTAACAGCCCTTTAAACTCCACTTATTTTCTTTTTTTTTTTTTCAATTTTTTTCCACATCAAGCTATCTACATGGAAAAAATCTGAGTTTCCAGAAATATCATGTGTTAATACACATGTACCTGGTTTTCTTTTTGAATTTTTTCCATTTTCTCCAAGGGTTGATTGTAAGTGGCAGTTTTTTCTTTCACCACAGGTTTTTCCAGCAATGCCAGCTTCCCCCATTGGTGCGGGGCTGACACTTGCACCCTATGCATCAGCATGTGCGCAACCAGTGCAGTAGACAGGTCCCAGGCTGCCACAGCAGTGCAGCACACTGAGGCAGTGGTGCACCCGCCCAATGCCCTGCCAAAGCCAGCAGTTGCCACGTGGAGGAAGCTGGAGGCTGCCATGATGATGATATGGACCAGTGGCTCTTCCAAAGTCAGCGAAAGACAGACAAGATTGACAGCTCAGAGCTGCATCACATTGGGCACAGATGAAATGGTGGAGAGGGACTGTAGAGGCTTTTAAAAGTTACTGCACCAAGACATTTGCGCGCTTCTGCTCGGATTAACTCAGAGAGAGACATTGTCCCGAACCCAGACATTTTTCTCCATGGAACTCTTCACTTCTCCCAGTATCATGGCCCTCTGCCTCCGCAGCAGACACGCAGAAGCTCCTCCAGCAGCACAATCAGCACCCAATCCTGCTCCTCCACATACCCAGCAGGAAAAATGACAGTAGAAAAACAGCTCTTTAGTGTTTTTTTTCCCCTTCGCTTTTCCCTCTCCCNAAAAATCTGAGTTTCCAGAAATATCATGTGTTAATACACATGTACCTGGTTTTCTTTTTGAATTTTTTCCATTTTCTCCAAGGGTTGATTGTAAGTGGCAGTTTTTTCTTTCACCACAGGTTTTTCCAGCAATGCCAGCTTCCCCCATTGGTGCGGGGCTGACACTTGCACCCTATGCATCAGCATGTGCGCAACCAGTGCAGTAGACAGGTCCCAGGCTGCCACAGCAGTGCAGCACACTGAGGCAGTGGTGCACCCGCCCAATGCCCTGCCAAAGCCAGCAGTTGCCACGTGGAGGAAGCTGGAGGCTGCCATGATGATGATATGGACCAGTGGCTCTTCCAAAGTCAGCGAAAGACAGACAAGATTGACAGCTCAGAGCTGCATCACATTGGGCACAGATGAAATGGTGGAGAGGGACTGTAGAGGCTTTTAAAAGTTACTGCACCAAGACATTTGCGCGCTTCTGCTCGGATTAACTCAGAGAGAGACATTGTCCCGAACCCAGACATTTTTCTCCATGGAACTCTTCACTTCTCCCAGTATCATGGCCCTCTGCCTCCGCAGCAGACACGCAGAAGCTCCTCCAGCAGCACAATCAGCACCCAATCCTGCTCCTCCACATACCCAGCAGNGTCTTTTAGCTCTGTTATCATGGAGAGCAGGTTGTTTACCAGCTCACAGCAAACATTGGTGTTTTGCAGGTTGTCCTCCTGTACACCTGGCAGGTTTGGGCATTCCCTGCAGCCAGAGGTCTGGACAGCCACGTCCACTGACATGGGGGGGAGTTTGGTCTGAACCTCCCTTGTGGTTTTGGCCTTGGCTGTCTGAGCCTTCCTTGTGGTTTTGGCCGTGGCTGTCATTCACCTGGTTCTGGCCATGACTGACAGGGGGAGGAAGGAGAGACAGCACTTGCCAATACGGTGCCTGCTAACCTGCCCACTTGCCCTGTCTGCATGATCTGCCGCGCAAATTGCCTTTTAGTTGCTTTTTACAAGCCCCCCGCAGTTTCCCAAGCCCCCCTCAGTTAATATCCCTGTTTGCCTTGCTCCTGTTTGCGTGCTCTGGTTCGCCGTGCTCCAAGGAGAGGCAATGGTTTAAGTACCCTCAGGTGGGGAGTCACGTGGTCTCCTGGGGGCTCTCAATGTGAGCCCTACAAGGCCGAGATAGCTGCTTGTCGTTGAATCGCCGCAGTGCCGTGCCATGCCATCCCATGCCGTCAATGGGGCTCTGCTCCACTTTGTTCGTCGCTTCCCCTCTCCCCTCCCTCTCTATCCTCTCAGTTAGGAGGAAACATCCACATATAGGTAGATAAATAAAGTTTTTATTTCCTTTTTATTTCAATCCATCCTGTCTAGCATTCTCCCTTACGCAATTTTAAGGATAAACCATAACTGTCTTCTATAAACAAAGACAAGAAAGTATTAGTGCTTTCAGAAATCACAGGAATTCTTGGTCAAAAATCTGCACACAGGAAGCTCTCTTGGTAGCCTTATTGTTCCTCTCACATATATGTCAGGGGCTTCTTTGTGACGCTCTGCACCTCTGTGTTCTTCATTAAAATAACTGGGCAAACAAAATCATCTGGGTCATTCTTCCAGTAGTCCCAGCAGTGGGAAGAGTCATTCTTATTGTTTAAAACTTGGGAATAGAGATATAGTTATTTCACAGACTTGTACACTCAAATATCCATATCATAAATATCCGTATCATAAATAATCAAATCAAGAAAAAAGTAATGTCTCTATAGAAACACAGTATCTGAGTTCCTTATTCTTTAAAAGAATATTTTATATTAAAAAATCCCTTCAGAATAAAGTTTGAATGATGGATGGTAGAAAACACAAGGATTCTCTTTTGCCTGTTGTTTAATTATCCCTGCTTCAAGCCAGAAATATTAACTGTTCCCTTTAGGATGTGGTCTGCAATGCGAGCTATGCTAATTCAGGAAGGCTACTGATGCAGAGCTTTAAGGCATGACTAAAAAAATGCTTTCTGAATTCAGAGTAGCTGAAATGGAAATCATACATATCTAGGATCTCTAGAGGTTTAATGATGAGTTTATTTTGTTAGAAGATATTGCTGCCCACTTTACATTTTCATTTACTTTTTTAAGTCAAAGACATGTGCACGACTGCAAGACCACCTTGAGAAGACTGTACAACTACTTCATCTTGAAATCAATAAAGATCACAGGATTTTTAGAGTTAGAAGGGACCCACATGGATCATTATAAATTTGCCATTGTATTCATATATATTTACACCAGCTATTGTTACATAGATGCAGCACTAACAGCACCAGCACCTTACATATGGAACACTGACAAATTTAGAGGTCAAATAGTTCCCTAGAAAGGTTCCACCATTGCAAAGAAAAGTGAGAAAAGGAACAATGATGCAAGTAGCTGAGCTATAGTTCAGCTGGAAAAGACCATCAGTCTTCCTTTGGGATTACAAAACAACTTCTTGCTCAAAGATATGGGTTGAAAAACAGTAATTGTAGAGAAATTAAGATACAGTTTATGCATTGGAATTTTGATATGTATACTTCAAGAAGAATTAAAAATTGACTGAATGGTAATAAAATCTTTAAAAACTAAATCATGTTTGCCATAAGAGGTTGTGGAGTCTCCCTCACTGAAGATATTCAGATAAAATCTGTCTGAACACAATCCTGTGTCCATGTGTTCTAGGGTGACCTTTCTTGAGCAGAGAAGTTGGACCAGATGACCCACTATGATCCCTGCCAATCTTATACATTTCATGATTCTGTGATATTAGCAGAAAGTTTCTAATAACGTCTTTTGAAATTCAGGGAGAAAAAATATAGAGTAAAGAAAGTTCAAAGACATTTTGGCAAATTCAAAATATTCTCTCAATGAACTTCAAAATGTGAAAATGACCATGTTATAAATAAAAAGTATTCAGAAGAAAAGTTAACTCATCCAGTTGTAGTAAAATTGGCAAATGTTATTTCCAACATGAAATGGCTGCAATAAAATAAGCCACAAGTATTCTATTGAAAAATATTTTAAGTTCAGCACAGTTCTGTGGTTCACAGGATATTCCAAGTTGTAAGTGACCCACAAGGATCATCTAGTGCAAATCCCAAGCGAACGTCCACACAGGGATTGAACCCACAACCCTGGGCCATGGGCACCGCACTCCACCCATCCAAGCCTTCCACCGCCTAGACCATGTCACTGAGTTCCTCATCCAGTCTTTTCTTAAACACCTACAGGGATGGTGACTCCACAACCTCCCTGGGCAGATCATTCCAATGAGAGATCACTCATTCGCTGAAAAAGTTCTTCCGAGCATCCAGCCTAAATCTCCCCTGGTGCAGCATAAGGCCATGTCCTCTCATTCTGGTGTCATCAGACTGAGAGAAGAGATTTACACCCACCTGCCAGCAACGTCCCTTCAGGTTGTTCTAAACAGCAATGAGGTCACCTCTGAGCCTCCTCTTCTCCAGGCTGAACAGCCCCAGCTCCCACAGTCATTTCTCACAGGGCTTGTTCTCCAGCCCTTTTGTCGTAGTAAGGGTGGGCAGAAGCAACACACACATACACTTGTTGCTGGTGAAAATGCCTCTATTGTATTTACACACACATACAGTTAAAGTATCAGAAAGCTATTCTAATTGGCTGCAAACTTATTTACACTATGTTCATTGGTAGACCTTCACAGTTCTGTCTTCTGCTCCAATGTGGTTTTCTCACGATGAGAAAGTTCCTTAAATATACTCTGACTTACTTCTCCTTTTTTTAAAAGCCATACATACTCTTTTTCCCCTAGTTCTTTCAGGAGCTCCTTGCTTACCCAGGCCATCCTTCTACCCCTCAAACTCATCTTTTGGCACAATGGAACGTCCTGCCCCTGTGCCTTCATGAAATAATTTTTAAAGTATGTCCAGCCTCCCTGGACCCCCTTGCCATTAAGAGCTGTTTCCCATGGTACCCTCTTAATTAAATCCTTAAATAGTGTGAAATCTGCCAGGGAACTAAAGTCTTCCAGAAGAGGCAGCCAGGTTTGCCAGCTGAAAACCTTAAAAATTCCCAGTCAAACAAAAAAAACCCGCCCACCATCATATCCAAATCAGAGTGGTACAAGTCTATGTGACCATGAAGCAGCTGTTGTAGGAGCAACAAGGCCAGGTGGAGGAGGCAAGCAGTAGCAGCCCCTGTGCTGCGCAGGGATGAGGTTACACTGGGTGAGTGGATGAGTTGAGGTGAGTGGTCAAGTTGTAGTTTGCCCAGCTTATAGGGTGTGTTGCAGCCTGCTTGTGTCACATCCCGTGCGAATACACAGTGGAATGGTAAAACTTTACAGTAAGAACAGGCAATCTTCCAACAAAAACTCTAATAATGTTCTCCCCAGAGTCCCTCCATGTCTGCTGCTGTCCTGCCTCCTGCCCTCTCTCATTGGCCACCTGGGCGCTGCTGTGACATGTCATTGGCTGTGGCAGCCGCTGTTCCGGGATGGGATGACAGATCTGCTGTGCCACTCCAGTGAATAAACACAGAGTCCTGGCTCTCCTGATGGCTCCTGGCTTCACATCATGCTGCAGCCAGCCCAGGGGCTGGCTACAGAACCGCCTGTTTCCCATTACTGTAGCAAAGCTAGGGAGCCAGAACGATAAAGTGGCGGCCCTGCTTGATGGATCGCTGCCATAGACCCAATCTGAAACAGTTTTAGGGACTGTGCCTCCACCTGGGGCAGAGGTGGGAAACCTCCCACGTCCCTTGACACACACAGGCATTCCCCAATGACTGCATACCACCCTGGGAAAGGCTGAAAAGTCTGTTTGCCAGGCCAGCCCTGGTGAAGGCTCAGGAAATGCAGTCTCCACGGCCCCTCAGGGGAGGTTTAGACTGAATGTTAGGAAGAGATTTTTCACAGAGAGAGTGATTGCTCATTGGAATGGACTGCCCAGGGAGGTGGTGGAGCTGCTGTCCTTGGAGGTGTTTAAGAGAAGACTGGATGAGGAGCTTAGTGACATGGTCTAGCTGGGGGGTGTAGGGCTGGATGGTCCTGTGGGTCTCTCCTGGCTCGGAGTCGACTGTGCGCCTGTGAGGGATCTAGGTTTATGTTTACCACTCTGGAGTGTGCGTTCGGTCTCTGTATAGGCGTTAGATGGTGAGTTGGATTAGATGATCCTTGTGGGTCCCTTCCAACTCATAGTATTCTGTGATTCTGTGATAAGGGACATATGTAAATTGCATGGTTACTTATACAAGTTTAAGATCTCACTGTTTTGTTATTAGGCACTTTATAATCCATGTACACATCTTCCAGAGGTGTTTTCTGAATATCTTCTCAATGTATGGTGCAACAATGTATCATACAGTGAGAATGTATTTTCATATGTATGTATTGCATCATACATTGCAAAAGTATTTTTTGTTCCAGATGATTACATGTTTGAAGTAAGCTGTCTCTTGACAGTTAATAAACTGGCACTCAAATGACAGACTGATTGTTTATTGCATAAAATATTGTTTGATTTCTTTCTGACTATATTTTGAATGTTTTAATATTTACAATATAACTTTAACTTTTAGCACTTTGTGAATTCAGAGTCATGTCACATACGATAAAGATGTGGATATGCTCTATGCCACAGAGCACCTATTTAATTAGGCTGACTAATTTTTCTGTCAGGTTGAATTGTAACTTAGCAACTTTTATTTTGTTAAGCAAACATGTTTGACAAAGGTATATAATTGCATGGAATTCTTGGATTCTAGTTTTCAAAGAGCAATTCCATCAAATTTTATTGATCTGTATGATAGCACACAATCTTACAAAATGTGAGACATATAGATAAAAATTCTGAGGTCTATTTCTATTACAGTTATACCCCATCCTTCGTGAGGAACAGGACAGCCCATGGCCCTCGCAAAACGCCAAACTCGCAAATATGTGCAGGTCATTATTATGCACGCAGGCCATGCCCTTTGCTCCACCCCCAGCCAATCAGGAGTGCTGGGGAGCCTCTTTGACTCCTCCCCATGGGCTCTCACAACACACGTGAGGAATGAGAAGCATTTCTGCATCCTATCTGCCTCAGGGGACATCCCCGAGAATCCCTAGACTTCTCTTCAACCACGCCGTCGCTTCCACATCGGCTGCCAGCAGCACCAACCCTGCGCCGCTGCTCTCCCCCCCCCGCCCCCTCCCTGGCCCCCATGTTCATGCTGGCACCACGTCCTGGCACCGCATCCCCACACCGCGTCCCTGCACCGCGTCCCGGCACTGCATCCTGGCCCGCGTCCAGGCCCCGGGGGCGGGCTGCAGCAATGGAGTGAGCATGTCCCGTTGACATGCAGTGGCCAGCCCCACTTTCCTGGGGCAGTTCCCTTCCCTGCCTGTAGCCAGGGAAACAATAACACAAACGCATGCGCACAAGGACTGCCCGCTTGCAGGCACTCCGCACATACGGGTGGGCGGGCGACACTCAGGGACCTGCAGTAATTAAGCATAGGCAGGTGGAGGACTCATCCTCCCCCCGGCGCCTCATGCCACACAGGGCCCTGCTCTGTCTTCTACAGTGGCCGTCCCAGTCCCACAACCCCTGGAGAGCCACAGAAACCGCACGTCCTCTCCGCAGGGCCGGCCCAGTCCCACACCACAGGGAGAGCCGGCACCATCCCTCGGCAAAGCAGAGTCACTGCACATGTGTCAGCCAGGGAACCTCGCAAATGCTTAAAACCGGACTGCGGGAAATTTATATCGCAACTTGCCGGGGTCACAATGGCGGGGTCACAATGCACCGGGGACATACTCTATTATTATTATCATGATGAGGATGATGATGATGTTGTCAGACATTTTATAGCCAGACTTCCATATAGAGAACCGTAACTTTCTATCACAGCTTTGTACTATAAAAGCATGATTTTGAGAAGTTAGAACAGAGGAATAAATCAACAAATGATAATCCTGATTTTTAAGACACAACTCATAATTTTAATTTCCAAAAATAAATGACTAAAGTTAAGTTCCTAAGTTTATGTTTAAGGCAAATTAAATCATAGGAACTCCTAAGAGTTTTATTTTCAGGAACCCTTGTAACCTAAACAGGTAAAAAATAAAAAAGATTAATTTATATGGATTTTAGGACTTTTGTTTTAATTTGCTTAAGATGTGTCAAGTAACAATACATAAAATGAGTACATATTGATTTTTGTTTTCTGGACTTCGTATATGCAAGATATTTCATTTTTCAAAGCTCATGGGTTAATTTAAGTAACAGAATTTACTACTTTTATTATTATTATTTTCATTATTAATTATGGCTACTCTTCCTATCTTAGTTATAGATAAAGCTGTGACTTGACATGGATTTCTCTTGGCCACAGTTCAAGTGGCAAGGAGTCTCCAAACCCTCCACGTCACATTCTCTTTGTAGTACCAGCTGTGTTGGTAAGAATTTTAGGGAGCGCCAGAAGTGCCAGGTGAAAATAATTTGGACAGGAAGAAAAAGGTGAAACTAAAAGTATTTTTAAATTGAGTGAATTCAACAATCATTC
This sequence comes from Pitta sordida, assembly GCA_013390025.1. NCBI lineage: Eukaryota > Metazoa > Chordata > Aves > Passeriformes > Pittidae > Pitta > Pitta sordida. The sequence goes on along the minus strand of WEKX01015111.1, from coordinate 31,312 downwards.
CACACAGATGGCTGTATCAGTGGAAATAACTGGGGCTGATGGAATTGAATCTCTTCTCTCAGGATGATGACACCAGAACAAGAGGACATAGCCTGAAACTACGCCAAGGGAGGTTTAGACTGGATGTTAAGAAGAGTTTCTTCACAGAGAGAGTGATCCCTCAGTGGAATGGTCTGCCCAGGAGGTAGGAGAGTCACCATCCCTGGAGGTGTTTAAGAAAAGACTCAATAAGGAGCTCAGCAACATGGTCTAGTTGGTGGGAGGCTTGGACAGATGGAGCGCGGTGCCTGTGGTTCCACGCCTGTGGGTCCTATCCCTGGGTGGGTGCTCACATGGCAGTTGGACTAGATGATCTTGTGGGTCACTTCCAACTCAGAATAACATGTGAACCTGTGAACCTGTGAAATGACAGCAATGCAACTGGGAAAAGAATCTATGTTAAATCATGTCCTGACTATTAAAGGTTCAGCCCTTTGTGGCAGCCAGTTGATTGCTTACTTCCCTTCATACTCTAGTCTTCAACAGAGGACTCTATATAATAAGCTTTACTTGAGCAAAGTAATAGCTGTTATGTAATTTAAGCTTTCATGCTGAAGTGTTCTTGAAATTGATACCAGTAAATGCCTTGTAGGTGGATTCAAGACTATGACACTGCCCTCTCTTTCATTTGTTTAGCAACTGGTCAGTTGACATTTTTGACATGCAAATTACTCTGAATCTCAGTGTTTTTCTTGGTGTTGATTTACTAAACATATTCAAGTAGATAGAGCTAAGACAAACAAAATTAAAAGATAATGGGAAACAGTGAGTCACCTTACTTGCTGTCATAGGTTGGCATTGTATTGTGTGTGGTGAAGGTATTTTTGTATTCCATATTTATGTGTTTGTGTGGTGCTCTCTGGAGCAGCACATCCTCAGTATTCAGTGACAATGGTAAATCCCAGAAAGTGGGATGACAGCATTGCAGCAGCGCAGCAGAAGCTCCGAAGCGGCAACGCGAGTGGCAGCAGTCCTGCAGCTGCAAGCGGTGGTGATCAGGGCAATTCTTCATGTTCCAGCTTTCCCTGGAGAATTGGAGGAATTGGACTCTTTCCATAGACATATCCAGACTGTAAAATCTCAACCATTTACTCCGGGAGGCTTCACATCTAGCCAGGAACTTGGTTCCGGTTTCTTCCCTTTCCCCTCCCCTTGGTCCAGGGGAGGAAAACTGAGCAGATATTTTCAGACAGTTAAAAAACAGGTTTTATTTATATTGTTCCTCAGCTCTCTGGAGCGGGTTTTTGAGTTTTTAATCTGTGTATTTTAGTTAACGAATAATTTTTTCATTTTTTCCTTCACTTCTCTTTGAGGAAAGAAATTATTCTATCGGATTTGGTGGGGGAGGGAGGAAATAACACTAGAATCTTACTCTAAACTGCAACACTTGCTCAGTAGCATTAGAAATAGTAAATTTAGTATTAAAGGACAATAGCACCAGGAGTCCTCAAGCAGTATAAGATATCTATCTACTTATTTTAAATAAATGCATTATCTTTAGAGTTGTCGTGTTTTGACTCTGGCTGGATGCCAGAGATTCACCCACAACCTGTCCCTCACTTCATTTTCTTACCCCACCACCCCTTCCATCCCCCACCCCTGCCCCATACAAACAAGGTGAGGGAGGAAAAGGAAAAAAAAATGAGGGTTTGTCACAGGCAAAAACAAGCTACAAGTGGGGAATATAAAGGATTTATTTATTTCTAACAAGATCAGAGCTTAATGTGAGAAGCACAATCTTAAAGGCAACCTTCTTCCCCCACTCCTCCTTCTTCTTACAACAGATATCATATTCCCTTTTTTCCTCCAGCAGACAAAGGGGGAACAGGAGTAGGGGAAAGCCAGGCAGTTGGTGTTTTCTGACTGGTTCAGGGTAGGAAGCCATCTCCCTGCCTTTCATAAAGCCCCCTTTCCCTCATGAGAGAAAAGTCTTTCATGACCCTTCCCTGTGTGAGTCCGAACCCAGGGGCAACAGCTCTTCCATACTCTATTGCCCAAGAGTCACACCACAAGATGAAGTCTTTTAAGCACTGGCTGCACTGCTTCATTCATGAGTCCAATCCCAAAGTACACAGACCCTACCAGGCACAGTTACTACACAGCATGGACTCCTCCTCCACGGGCTACAACGCCTTTCCAGGATCTCTGCTGAGCTCTGCTTCAAGTGTGGGCTCCAACATATCTGCAATCTTCCTCCAGCATCCTCTAGCTCAGGCATGGGCTCCCTCTCCACAGCCACAGGTGGATTTCTGCATCTCTGCACTCTCTCTCTATTCCATGGGTTACAGGCAGACAGTCTGCTTCACCATGGTCCGTTCCACAACTAGCAGCGAGATGTCTGGAACACTTCCTCTCCCTCCTCCAGCCCCAGCCTTGGTGCCTTCATTGCTGTTCAACCTCTCACAGCCACAGCTCCTCTCCAGCCATCTTCTTGCTGTTACTGTTTGGTTTTTTTTCCTTTCCTTTCTTAAATATGTTGTCACAGAGGTGCCTCTATCTCTCTGATTGGCCTGAACTTAGCCAGCAGCAGGCCCAGCCAGGAAGTGGTTGGCATTACACTGTAGAGAATCTCCTTTCTACACTCTCATGCAGAGCTAGTTAGCCTCCCCACTGCCAGAAGAGGAAAAAAAACCACATTCAAACCAGCACAAGAGTGCTCCACTAAAATGAAGGGGAATGTTTGAAGCGGGATCCTCCAGAATCACATGAGAAGACAATGTAAGTTTTATTCCTGTAGACAGTTTGAAACATGGAGGCAAAATTACTAAACAACAGACAAGAGATCATTAAATGATATTAAAACATTATTATATATATATGTATATATGAATTTAAAACTGTACGTATATGTATGATTATATAGACACAACAGCAACCATGGGATAACAAAAAAACCAGAATGAAAACCAGGCACTCACACACACACACTGAAAACCACCCCTCACCAAACCCAAAGACCACTCCCCACCAAACCCAAGAAACTTCCCCCCTCCAGATCCAAAATAATGAGCAGGAAGGACACAGAAGACACTGGTAAAACAGGTTCAAGGTTGTAGTACACAGACAGTGAGCAGGAGTGACAAGAACAACAGCAGCAGGCAGCAGGAACCAGCAGGGACAGCCAGTGCGGCAACAAGACAAGCAGCAGGCTGCAGGGAGGATAGCAACAAATGGGAGCCAGTGGTAGTGTCAGGAGGTACAGGCAGGGTCCAGGACAGCAGGCAGCCAACAGCAGGGATCCGACACTCACCCTGGGACACAGGTCGGAGAATGGCATGGCTTGCCAGCAAGACACAGCAGGAAACACAGAAACAAGGAGCAGCAGACTGTAGCAATGGCCAACAGAAAAGAGAGGTAGGGGATGACAGCCAGTCCAGGGATGCAGGAGTGGAGTCAGCAGCTGCAGTTGTGGCCACAGCAAAGGGGGAGGCAGGGGAGGCATGGGTGTCAAGGAAGGCCAGGCAAGATGCTGGCTCACCCCAAAGCACTCATGTGGTCTCCCCAGCTGCTGTGGAGCAGGTAGTCAGCACCTCTCACAAAGACATTCTGGAGGAGAAGAGAGAGTTTCCACTGTCCACTGGAGTTTATACTCTACTAGCCCCTCCAAGTTTCATTCCTCTCCCCACCAATGGGAAGCAGTGCTGAGTAATTCAGTTCCTCACCATCCTCCATCCACTGGCAGAAGAGAAGGGGGCTCCCAGCAGCTTATAGTGGCCAAAAACATGGTGGCACCACATGGTCAGACAGTCCCATCAGCCAAAAGCGCTGCCCAGCTCCACTGCCCGCAGCGCCTGGGCCATGGCGGCACACCCGCTGCTGAGAAAACGGCGCTCACCCACTGTACCACTGCCACTCCTACAACCATATGCACTCACACAGGGAGGCTGCAAGTACCTGTCCTGCCAGCTCATTCTGCGTCGCCCCCTCCGTGGTTGCCATTTCTCCTGTAGGAAGTGGCTCTGGGGCCATAGCAGCTCCATAGTCATGCCATCCCACATGTTCATGCTACTGAGGGTGCAGGCATCTCACCCGCTGCAATGTTGCCACTGCCATGGCCAGTCCTGCCTGGGCCCCGGAGGGGGCCAGCTCCACCATTGGTAAACCAGGCTTGGTGCCCCCCACACCAAGGGGATGCATCCACTTGCAAACCTGAGCAATCATCCTTCCCCCCCGTCTTCCCGGCCCAGCATGGATCGGCTGTCGTCTCTAGGCAGTTGCTTTAAAATGGACAAAAATTTCATTGAGAAAAGGTAATTAACCCATGACAACTTCGAGTAAGACTTTTTAAGAATGAGACTTCTTAATATACAAAAAGTAGAATCTTTGAAAATTCAAAGCTTTTCATCACAGAAAAATGAAACATTTAAAATCTTCCTACCACTTTTTACGTCCATGGACAGAGGATAGATGAATTTACATGGAAGACTATTTGACCTAACACTGTGAGGAAGTACTGAATGCTTACCTCTGCAGTTACAGGTCATTTAATAAGGGCTTGTTTGAGGATTTGAAAGCACTTTCCATAAACAACAGTTTAGACTTACTCTGCTGCCTCATAAAATCCACTTTAGTATAGTTGTGTGTGTCTCCGCCTCTCATGTGGGAGACCGTGGGTTTGATTCCCATCAGGGAGGCAGTGGTGCTGTTTAAGAGTTGGACTCAATGATCCTTGTGGTTCCCTTCCAACTCAGAATATTCTGTGACTCTGTGATTCTGTGAATTGGTTCACTGTTTGACTTTATGTAATTTTACCATATAAATCATAACAAAAAGAACATAATTTTTTAATGAGTCTTTGATCTTCTCACAAGCTAAAAAAAAAAAATAAAAATACTGGTGAGATCTTTAGGGTTTGGTCCATATAAACTTACATGTCCTGGATATTATTGACAATTGATGGTGACTGAACAATCTTTAGAGATAGATTCCTGTTAGTTTAATCTGAATTGTGCTTCCTGAAGCCCTGCTCATTTATTAATCAGATTAGTGTAATCTTGAAAAATTAATTTAATACACAACAGGGCCTCTAAGAGAGGAGGGTGAGAAGGACAGGAAAGACATTTTGGCAAGCAAAAAAGAGCAAAGCAGAAAGAAGATTAAGGACTGTAATCATGTTGGAAATTAACACTAGGAATAAATGGGAAACGTTGATAGAAGGAAAACATTATTAGAAATTTTGTATCAAATTAAGGGGTTTTAATAAATCAATTATTAAGATTATTATTTACCCCAGAAATTAAAGAGTAGTGAAAATATACTAGCAGTATCTCAGTGACAGTAATGAAGGAGATGCAAAAATTACTTTAATAATAAACTTCAATTTAATAATAAACATCAACTTGTTAATGAAATAACTTATATGACTGGGTTATCTATCTCAGCAGATTAGGAGCAGAAGGTCTTTCAGAGTTAAATACTTTGATCTGATAAATATAGAAGAAAGAGGACATGCAGAGAAAAACTAAGGTCTTTTGACCTGTTTTGAAACATGTTTATGTGTCTTATTAGGCAAGCAATCTTATTGCAGCAGACATGTAACTGTAAAAACATGAAAAATATTAGATTAGATGAAAGAACATTGTAATTTCCTTTCCTTCTATAATGCACCTGAAATGACAGAAAATACCTAAATTACAGTTCAAGTTGTAATTGAGGAGAATAAATGCCTTTGAATAGGTTCAAAATAATTATGGGAATTACGTCATAGTTCCAAAACATTAGGAGGAAAAGTTACAGTGAATTTTAGAAGCTTTTTAATAAGGTTTTGAAAAATGTCAACTTGGGGGAGCATATTTGGTATAAGCTTTACCATTTTATTGTTCTTGCAAAGCCCACATATGCAGGGCTTGATCAAATGTACTTGTTTTTTAATGCCTAAGTTCATGAGTTTGGGGACAAGGCTACAACATGTAGGCATACTTGTTAGCAAATCATGTTGCACATTTCCTTACATTCCTTTTCTTTCCTTTTGATTTAGAACTGCTTTGTTTTGAAAATTAAAAGGATATTTTTAAGATTATTATTATTAATGAGTAGTAAGAAAAGAGTCTGCTTCTGATATACTTATAAATTACATCTTTCCCACAGGTATATGACCAACAGAAAAAATTAAACTGCTGTATTCAACCTATTAAGAAACTAATCCAATTTTTTTTGCTGTCTTTTGTAAGCACTAGATGCCAGGAACAGTTGAGTTTACAAGATACTACTCACAGTTCTATTTGTCCCAGAACAAAACATTCAGTCTAATTCTCTGAGTATGATCCAGCTGCCTTATAGAGAAATGCATTGTTACAGAATACAGCAGGAGGTGACCACAGAGATGAAAAGCAGGCATGAAGGAGGCAGAAAACCAAAATCTTCCTAGATCACAGTGGTATTAATTAATTAAAGAAGCTCTAGAATTCCACTGACCTTGCATGTGAGCTAAAGCAAGCTGAAGCTCCAGCACAGGAATCCTCCAGGACAGGCAGAAGGGAGAATGGTTGATGCTCTCTAGTGTTGTAGAGTGCACTGTATTGCCCATTGTGTCTCATGAAGTCCTCTTAGCAATGATCCCACTTAATTTTCCACTTATATGAGATCTCTATCAGTTCCTCATCACTTTTATCATCTGCAATCTCCTCCCTTCTCAGGGAATATGCTACATTGCCAAGGAGGCAAATCACTCCAAATACAGTGCAGGACCTTTCTACAGGTCTTGGTTTTATTCTGGATAAACACTAGTAAAATCAGTAAAATGTTCACAAGAGCAAAACTCATTGCATTCAGAAAGAAAGTTAGGATTTATTCCACTTTTGGTTCTTCAGAAATTAACTCCTAGTTGAAATGAAAAGACATATGAATTTAAAAAAAAAAAAAAAGAAAATTAATACAGGAGTCCTTTCTCTCTAAAGCACTATAGGAACAAATGACAGCTAAAATTAAATACATTCTTATCAGTGGCCACCAGGGAATCAAGACAAGGTTTCAGAAAAGGAAACAATAAATTTTTTACAATCATAAATAAATTTCCTTAGAAAGATCATGAAATATTGAATCCAAGTGACTTGAATGGATATTTTTGTTTGTTTATGTGTTACAAAGGATAAAATAGAAAATTATGATTATCATGTCACTGAAAAAGACAAGTTTTTTGAGACAGTTACCCTCTCTGAGCTTTAAAATATTCTTTATTTGAATATACTGCAGTAAAATTATGGAAATGATAAAATGAGCTGCCTTATCCAAAAGAGTCACCACTTTACATTTTTTCTTTGCTTTTTAAGGTGGATGATATGCTGAAAATTATTGATATATTTATTCATATTAAAGTATATACATTTAATATCAAAGACCGTATAAATTGATTAAGAAGCAGTGCCTTTTTCAGTATAGATTTACTTGGTACTTAACACCAGCAAATCATGCTGTGCTGGGAATAGAAGATAGGAAATTTCTGGTGAGCTACTATACAATAATTGATTGTACTTCTCTGAAGTGAACACAATTTACCTGCTGTGCTAAGATTATTTTCTTAGTTATTTACTTAGTATTTTCTGAGGACCGAAAATGCTTGCAGTTATTGTTGTCAATATATAAACTCATTGTTTAAATCTGGAAATGTAAACACTGTATTTCTGATCAGAATTGTATCATAAGCGTGAGTTTTTCTATACTGAGTTTATGCTTATGCCTCTATCTTAATTTCTTTTTGATGAATGAAGTTCATTTTGTTGTGAAGACTTCCAGAGATTCAAAATTAGAAAAGATACTTCCCTAAATTTCTAAGTGGAGCAATTGAGCAAATTAGTAAACTGGATATAGAAAGAGTATTAATCTTGATCTTCTTGCTCATATGCAAAAAAAGAAATACACAGTAACACAAGGCTTAAAACACTTGTGTATGTTAGAAGCAATTACACAGCACCAGAAGTGATTTTTACATCCTAAAACTATTCACTTACTGAGGAACATGTTGATTTTTAGGAAGTTATTGAAGTCTTGAAAACAAAAATACATTCATTCAAGATCCACCAGTGAGACAATAATCTCATAACTAGAGAGAAAATTCATTATATAGAAAATTCTAATAATCTTTCTCTTCTTTTTTATCTCCAAATATATAATTCTACTTACATTATTTCATAAAATCAAGGTTGGAAAAGACCACTAAAATCATTGAGTCTAACCTTTGACTGAATCACAGAATCACAGAATATTATGAGTTGGAAGGGACCCACAAGGATCATCTAGTCCAACTCACCATCTAACACCTGTACAGAGACTGAAAGCACATCACCGCATTAACTATTCCTTTAGACATAACCAATAGGGTATTTTGCTTTTCCAAATTATTCCATATATAATCACAGGAGTACTGTATAGTAAGAAGTATCATTATATTCCATTTACAGACAAAGGGATTGTTGTGGATTAATCCCAGGTGGTAGCTAAGTCCCCCTAGTTGAATGGAGGACAGAATTAGAATTAGAGTAAAAGTGAGAAAATGCATGGGTTGAGATAAAGACAGGACAAGCAAAAGTTGCACACCTAAGCAAAGCAAAATGGGGAATTAATTCACTATTTTCAATGGGCAGGAATGTGTTCAGCCTTCCCCAGCAAAACAGCTCCAACATGTGTAATAGTGACTTGGGAAGACAAACACCATCAGTATGAATGTTCCCCGCTTCCTTCTTCCCCAGCTTTATATGCTGAGCATGATGCTTTACAGTGTGGAATATCCCTTGGGTCAGCTGGGATCAGCAGCTCAGATATGTCTCCTTCCAGCTTCTTGTGCATCCCCCAGCCTCACAATTGGTGAGGTAGCTGAGGAGTAAAAAAGGCTTTGATCCAGTGCAAGCACTGCTCAGCAATAACAAAAACTTCACCATTTAATCAACACAAATCCAAAACACAACCCTATACCAGCTATTGTGAAGAAAATTAGCTATCTCACACAAACCGGGACAAAGAGACAAATATTTAATCGCGTATCACAAAATATATCATATTATGACAAATAACACTTAGAAATTTGATATTCCAAATGCTACTCTTTTATCAGGTAAAACTGAATTGAATTGAAAGTAAAACTTTCATTTGGCTGTCCAAAATGATAATGTCTTTTTAATTCAAGAGTATTCCAGAAAAATAGAAATTATACCAGAGTTAAATTTATTTATTGCTCTATGAAATAAATATATCAAGACTGATATTTTAAAATTCAAGGAAGAACTATTTTTCTATTTTATTCTTTTCAAGAAAAATATTTGTGGTATTTCATTCTGTTACTTATTGTATAATTTTCACAGGCTGCTTGAGGAATTTCTCTGTAACAATTGCTGAGTACTTCATGCTTTGTGAAAGACAAAAAATCTGTTCATTTAAAACTGGTAAGTAAGGTTTCAAACTACACTAAGAAAAAAGCTCCTGCATGTAGTAAAGCAAAATGAAAAAGAGAAACTTTAAGTTATGAAATACCTATCAAAAGGGTTAGAATGTGGATTTTTAAAAAAATTTCACTTGGTGGGATTTACCATCATGAAAATAAATATGAGTTTAATTTTTTTTCCTTTAGTATTAAATAACCATTGAAAAGCAGATGGGAAAATACAATCTGAAAACTAAGACTCATGCTAAACATTAAATAACTTGTCACAGTACCATCATTGAAAGAATAACACCCCTGCAGATAAAAAGGAAAGAAACAAAGATGTCAAGAGCTAGAAACGACAGAGAAGATAGTCTGGAGATTTTGGTAACTGAACATATAACACTGCAGAACACAGAAAGCCAGTACACCATTCCAGGAGCAAGTTTCACAGAAAGGACAGACTACTTCTAAACTTAAAGACAGGAAGTTTGTATGTTATACCACAACATAGATTACAAAATACAGTCATACTTCTGTAGTCACGAGGACTGGGTCTCCAGGCGGTCTCACAAACCATCTAATCTGTGAACACTCGTGGGTCACTAACATGCACACAGACCACACCCATTGCTCCACCCCCAGCCACTCTGGAGCACTGGAGAGCATGTTCCACTCTTCCCCATGGGCTCTCACAGCACAGGGGAGCAAAGGGAAGTGTTTCTGAGCCCTCTCTGCCTGGGGATACCCCCAGAGAATCCCTGGGCTTCTCTTTGGTCATGCTGCTGCTTCCACAGCCACCACCAGGCTGCTGCCACCGTGCACGCTCGCATTGCCTCCATGGTGGGGAAGCTCTGGAGTCATGGCAGGGAATAGGGTCAGCGTGTGTCCCCAGGCTCGGCTCAACACGAGGCTATGCTGCCAGCATGCTCTTGGAGCCTGGGAAACCTTAACTTTGCAACACTGCAACACCCAGGGTCCCTTATGGCAGGGGGTGGCATTGGTGTCAGAGTTTCTTTAACTGTGGCAGCTACAATACATACATCTGTCAGTCCATAGCGTGGAAGCGGCAGCGCTGGCCGCATGGACCCAGCAGAAAACTGCTTCCCCCTGCTGAGACGGGGGGAGTGCATGGGGGAACAGAAGCCTCCTCCTGGTGCAGCAGCTGCAGCAGTGGCATGGGCATATCCCACTGCTGCCCCATCCCAGCACACAGCACTTGCCCCACCGCTGCCACGGCCAGTCCAGCCCCACTTTCATGGGGCACTTTCCTTGGGGCTACATCATCACCAGATGTGCTGTGTGCGCAGTCCTCGAGCATATACCACATTTGGCGTGCTTTGATGCTGCAGTTTAGGAGACCTGTCGGCATCACCTTCCCCACCTGTAGCCACGGAAACAGTAACACAGAGATGCACGCACACAGGCAGCACCTGCTCACAGTTCACAGGCAGTCCGCACACATGGCGGGCGGACCAGAGGAGGAAAGCGGACATTACACTCCAGTCGCAGTCCCTGTGGAGGACAATAAGCGCTGTGCCCATCTGTGAGAGGCTTTTGAAGCTTTTATACAGACTTTCTCAATAGTTTAATGTTATCGAACATGTATACATGTTTATGTATCGAACTGCTGTTAGCACCTCTGGAGTGCCCACGGTGGCCATGCTCCCAGCAGCGGTCAGTTCAATGGCTGGGCTTAGAGTAACATGGGATGGCGTGACTTCTGATGGAGCTGCATTGGGTCTCAGAGGCTGGCTGGGGCATACTGCAGGCAGGCAGCACTGATGCTTCCCCGCACAGGACTAGAACACCCCGCATGCTCTGAGGCATGCCGTGGCATAAGTCTTCTTCAGTAGGGACCAGGCATGGAGACACACAGGAGCCAGGCAGGAACTGCGGCATGGCACCGCGTGACTATAAACATCATGGAGAGCGGGAGACACCATGCACCTTCTCTGCAGGGCCAGGCCACTCACGCCCCACAGGGACAGCCAGCGCTGCCCCTCAGCAAAGCAGAGGCACTGTGCATGTGTCAACCGGGAAGCTCTGTGAATGACTCCACCAATCACTGAGGCAGATTTGTGGGGAAAATTTTCATGATTCAGTGAGGACGTGATGGAGAAGTCTCAATGCACTGATGTATGACTGTATGTCAGCAACAGCTGTAGATAGTTATATCAACAAGATTTAGTCAAGTTTTGAATCTCAATTACTTTCCTTTTTCCTATGAAGATAATGATTCAAATTATAATTCAAATGATAATTTAAATAATAATTAAAAACCCAAGTTTTGAATGCCGGGCAATTATAGACAGGTCATAGCTAAACTCAGCTATTCAGACAAACCTACCCACTTCAGCATTCAGACTGCTGTACATTTTGTAACCTCTCTGTAGATACATAAACATGGTATATGAGAGCTGTCTATCTGGCACTCAGCATGAACACTGAACAGAGAAAAAGTCACTAAAAAGAATATACCACAAGCAATAACTCCCTTCCTCTGCAATAAATAATTCAGAAAATAAAATCTTGGGCAGACATAACACCATTATTTATCCACTTCCTAGAAAAGCTCCCCAGTTAGAAACATTTTTTATAGCTTTGTCTTAGCATGATGTTGAAATTCTTTTCTGATTTTGGTATGCCTGACCTTCTGGAGTCTTCACAACTGCCATATTTCAGTCCTACTCTTTAGGGTTCTCTGATTATTTTTCCTGGTGTAATTACTTCTTTCTTCATCCATCAAAAAAAATAAGACTTTTGAAAAGCTTAGATTTACACCTTACTGAAATGACATGACTGGGCACATAATTAATTACTTAGTAGTAATTTAAAACATACTAAATACTCTGCATTGCATTAACCGCATTGCACATAAGAGTCCTTATAGATAAGACAACAAAACTAGGGGATATATAAATATTAAGAGGTTTCATAGATTTCACAGAGTGAACACACTTGTCAAGAACAGGTTAAAAGAGAGCCCCTAAATACATGGGGGGGGGGAAAGTCATTAAATGAGTGGATATTTTCACTACTGTGGTGCTATGATAACTTTTTTGCCTGCATTCTTGGTTTACTTCATATTATCTAACCATTCACCAGTTCTCAGCTGAGAAGCCAGGCACTCAAAGGTTCACAGGTTATTTTGAGTTGGAAGGGACCCACAGGATCATCTAGTCCAACTCCCAGTGAACACCCACATGGGGTTCAAACTCAGAACTAGGCCATGCCACTGAGCTCCTCATCAAGTATTCTCCTAAACACCTCCAGAGATGGCGACTCCACCACCTTCCTGGGCAGATCATTCCAGTAAGAAATCACTCTCTCTGTGAAAAACCTTTTCCCAACATCCAGTCTAAACCTTCCCTGGCACAGCTTAAGGCCATGTCTTCTTGTTCAGGTGTGGGCAGCCTGAGAGAAGAGATTTATACCCACTCGACTGCAACCTCCCCTCAGGTAGTCGTAAACAGCAATGAGGTCACCTCTGAGCCTCCTCTTCTCCAGGCTGAACAACCCCAGCTCCTGCAGTTGCTCTCCATAGGGCTTATTCTCCAGTCCTTTCACCATCCTTATCGCCCTTCTCTGGACCCTCTCAAGCAGTTCAATATCCTTCTTAAACTGGGGAGCCCAGAACTGGACACAGTACTCAAGATGTGGCCTTGACCAGTGCAGAGTACAGGGGAAGGATAACTTCCCTAGTCCGATTGATCACACTGCTCCTGATACAGGCCAGGAGGCCATTTGCCCTCTTAGCCACCTGAGCACACTGTTGGCTCAAATTACGTTTTCAGTCAACCATTACTCCCAAATCCCTCTCCATTCCACCACTCTCCAGCCCCTCATCCCCCAGCCAATAGAGGTGCATGGGGTTGTTATGTCCAAAGTGAAGAACCCATCACTTAGTCTTGTTAAATCTCATATTATTAATATCTGCCCATTTCTCTAGCCTATTGAGGTCCCTCTGAAGGGCCCTTCTACCCTCTGGCAGTTCAACATTTGCCCCCAGCTTGGTATCATCTGCAAACTTGCTAATAGTGGATGTAATTCCCTCATCCATATCAGCAATAAAGATATTAAACTGTACCAGGCCAAGCACTGATCCCTGCGGGACTTCACTAGTGACTGGCCACCAGCTGGATGTGGCACCATTCACCAACGCTCTCTGAGATCATCCATCCAACCAATTCCTAACCCAACACAGAGTGCTCCAATCCAGCCCACGCTCTGAGAGTTTCTTCTGAAGCTTACCATGGGAAACCGTGTCAAAGGCTTTGCTAAGATCCAAATACACAACATCCACAGCCTTTTTATCGTCAACCGGGCAAGTCACCAGATCATAAAAAGAGATTAGGTTGGTCAGGCAAGACCTACCCCTCCTAAATCCATGCTGACTGGGTCTAATGTAGTGGTTATTTTGCAGGTGCTGCGTAATAGCACACAGGATTATTCTCCCCCACATTTTGGAAAGATACATTTAGGACTTTTTAAGTATGAGTCGTGACTTTTCCAAATTAATTTTCTGATTATGTTTCTGCTCACAGAGGTACATATGACAAAGACAACTGATAAGTATGCATTAAAAGGTGTCATTAATGACTTTCACAGCTTTTACTGCAAAACAAGTAAGACAATTCAGCTTTAGTTTAGAATAAGGCAGAGTATGAATACAGAGGGGAATTTGGAGATTAGTTCAGTTCTCTAGATGTTTGAATTCAAAGTATAAAAAACTAGATTCCAACTGATGATGAATACTAATTTCTTCATTGTGAAGTAGCAAATTAAGACTAAATTGCCCTTATTTTTATGTTTCATAAAGACACTGATAAGTCTTCTTGAAATATTAATCCTTGAAAAAAACAGAATAATCACTTAAAAATTCTAGTCAAATAATTGATCAATATTTTCTTTTCCTCATTGCAAAAAAATGAGTGTTGCATTCAAAATCTTTACATGGGCATAAAAAGAACTCATTCTATTTGAGAATCCAAGAGCTTAGTCAATGAATTCATTCTAACAGTTGTAATGCCCCAGTTTCAAAGCCACAAGCTTAGCTGGAAGTATTAATTTTGAAAAGATATTTAAAGGTTTAAAGTTTGCCCCACCAAACTTTTGAAAAGCCTTTAGTTCTTCAATACTTCGAAATTGTGTAAAGAGAAAATGGTGACACGCATTCACAAAGCATCACAGTAAGTTATCAGACTCCAAAGCTGTCTTCTAGAAGCTTGACTCTGTCAGGTGGTGTCCTGTAGGTTGTCTACATGTCCTTTTGTTCATTGATTCATGATTATTCCAACTTTCTGTCCTCTTTTAAGTTTAAATTTGATTTTACCTTGAACAATACCAGGTGTGATTTGTGACTTCTGTTTACAAACTAGGACTGTTTGTTCTGTTGTCCAATAAACACATGGTTGACATTATTAGTAATAAGTTGTGTAATAACTTAGTTGGCACCTCTGGACTGAAGCTTGCTAAATTTAATTTGTCTGAATTTGTTTCAGCCTGTCTGGAACTTTGTTTTTATCTGATTTATCTGTAACAGCAACTTTTCCAATGACTGGGGCCACAATCAATTTGGTTTACTTTCACTTATGATTGTACAGTGTAGCTGTAGCTTTCATATACAGTAAGTCCCCAAATGTGGGGAGTCGGTTCCAGAAAGACGTCATGATAAGGGAAATCTGCGAAGTAGCAGTAAAGACGATGAAGATGGTAGATGTAGAACCACCCCCCCACACCCCCCTGCAGTATATTGAAGTTCCAAATGGTGAACTGAGAAGTAGTGAGGGATTACTGTAGGTAGAAGTGCAAGTATGAAATGGTGAAGAGGCAAAACACAGGCTCCAGACTGTAGGGCTATAAAAAACTCAAACAAATTCAGAAGGAAGAGCTCATTTTGGATTTCGTTCATAAAGAGAAAAACTAAAACTAAACTATATCTGTATAATGCACCAATGGTTACAGACAACAGAAGATAGCTTAAACTGCAAAGTGGGTTTAACAAAAGGCATAGAAATAGCCCCAAGTAAATGCCACAGAGAGGATGAGGAAGCAACTATCATAACTAACATCATACTCCTCCATATGAAATGACTTAGGATGCTGATGACTTGCAATACCCCACTTCAAATTGAAGCCATTTACCTCAGGACATAGAAACAGTGAAAAGATGCACAGAACTCAGAAAAAAAAGGGCTAGGTACTAGGATCTGTGCATAATTACTTCAATTGTATAATATAATTGTATGAACAGTAAATTTTTGGCTGCATATATAGACATAACTCTGGATTCGTGGGATTTTGGAATGGTCTGCCCAGGGAGGTGGTGGAGTCATCATCCCTGGTGCTGTTTAAGAAAAGACTGGATGAGGAACTCAGTGACATGATCAGTGACATGAGAGGCTCGGATGGATGGAGCATGGTGCCCATGGCTCCAGGGTTGTGGGTTCGATCTCTAGGTGGGAGTGCACTTGGGTGTTGGACTAGATGATTCCTGTGGGTCCCTTCCAACTCAAAATATCCTGTGAACCTCTGAACCTGTGATTTGGGTCTTTCCTGCGGAACATTAAATCTGTGAATGGCAACTTTGCAACACTGCAATATCCCAGGGTCCCTTACAGCAGTAGCGAGCATCGGAGTCGGAGTTTTTTCCCTTTAACTGCAGCAGCTACCACAGGTGCTGTGCTGCAGGAGTGCTTTGCCTGAGGTTATGCATATGTGCGGGCAAGTCCAGGCTGGCTGCCATGCCCAGAACAGGGACCACATGGTGCTGTTTGTTACAGTATAAGACTTCCTTGCTTCTTGCAGTGGTGGGTGGCCAGCCCCAGCTGCCCACTGCAGTAGTGCAGGACTGTGTTGTCCCACGGAACTACACACTGGTTCGCGAATCACTGAGTAAGGAGTATGGAAAAATTTCTGTGAATCACCGAGGATGCAAATATGATGGCATGAATTACGTTATTATGAGTGTATAAAGTTTCTGCCCATTATAAGATTTAAATACTAGGAAATAGTCTCTGCGTCCGCTCATCAATACCACTTTTCATTTAGAGACAACTTAATCTGTGCAGAATAACTACCTAATTTCACTGTAAGCTAATTTTTTTTTTTAAAGTTGCCCAGTTATTAGATGACTGAAAACATATCTAAAAGAAAATAAATTATAAACAAATCCTGAGTTCCCAAACCTTGCAACCCGCTACTTTAAACAGCAATACCCTTATTTACAGAAGATGATTGGATAAAGTGAAAAAAACCCAAATAAAACCACATACGATAGCATAAGTCATTGATAGGGAGAAATAGGAATAAAGGGGTTAACGGTCTGAGAGATAGGTGTACTATGAGGATGAGATGACGAAACAGTGAAGAATCTCATAAGTAGCTCCAACACCATAAAGACACCAGTGTTAGTGCACTACATCCCATCACTACATCAAACACTATTACGAAAGTCAGTGAAGAAGAGGGCACAATTCTTAATTCTGAATTTGCTATCTTTGTTGTGAGGATGTCACCAAGCGCTATTTTCATAATTGCCATGTTTGCCTGTCAGGAATAGCAGCTAGTAACCTAGCAACCTGGAAATCATCAACACGAATTTGACCTTAAAAATACTCCAGCATATCCTTGAGAAGAGACAGTTTGGCAGAGGAGTGTGCTAAGGCATGTTAATGGGATCTGTGTGCAGCAGCTAGGCGAGCTCTCCCTGATCGACGGGTAGTTACCAAGGGGTTACTGACGAAGGCCCTCATATGCTGGGTATCTCCAGGAGACCGGGAAGGGGAAGGGCATTCCCGACTGGTGCTTCCCATCTACGGGTATTTAAGACCTTAACATTCTCAGGAGCATGGCGACCTGCAGCGCAATGAACCAGAGCAGGCAAACAGGGGTGTTAAAGTGTAAGGGCTTTGAGTAAGTAAGTGACTAAGAGGTAGTGCAGCAGTTCGCACAGGCAGGGCGGGCAGGCAGGGTCACAGGCGCTGTCTTGGTAGATGGTGTCTCTCCTTGTCTTCATCCTCCTAACCCTCCTCCTGTCAGTAATGGTTAGAACCAGATGGATGAAAGCCGATGTCGACGCCACAAGGGAGGTTCAGGCCCAAACAACCCCTACTTCAATGGATGTGGCTGTCCAGACTCCTGGATGCAGGGAATGTCTGAGCCTGATGGCTGAACAGGAGCGCAGCCTGCAAAATATCTGTATCCAGTGTGAGCTGGTAAATGATCTACTCTGCATGGCAGCAGAGCTGAAGGAAGAGGTTGAAAGTCTGAGGAGTGTTCGAGATAGTGACAGGGAAACGGAATTGAGGGCCTGTGCACCTCCTATTCCCCATCACTAGGTAGAAGACAGAAACCTAGAGGATGAGGGGGAATGGGAACAGGTTTCCTCCCACAGAAGTAAGGAATCACTCTCTTATTCCCCATCACCTTTATAGATACCACCTTTTGAGCTGCCCCTGCAGAACAGGTTTGGGGTCCTGGATTTTGGGGATCAGGAGGATATGGAAGGAGACAGCCCACCTGGTAAATCACTAGGAACTACTTCTTCCACCAAGCAAATCAGAACCTCTAGTATCAAAAATAAAAGGAGGGTAGTGGTTCTCGGTGACTCCCTTCTGAGGGGAATAGAAGGACCTACCTTTTAACCAGGCCCATCCCGCATGGAAACCTACTGCCTCCCTGGGGCCCGGGTATGGGATATTGATGAGACGTTGCCTGAACTAAATCAATCTTCTGATTATTATCCCCTGCTGGTTGTCCAAGCTCGCAATGATGACATCAACAAGAAGCAATTCAGAGAAATCAGGAAGCAATTTAAGGAGCTTGGTCGATTGATCAATGCAGCAGGAATGCAGGTAGTTTTTTGCTCGGTCCCTGTAGTGGCAGGTTTGGAATCTGAAAGGAATAGGAGAATACTTGCTATTAACAAATGGCTTAGGGACTGGTGCCACCAGAAGAACATTCAGTTTTATGATCATGGGGAATTCATTGCCAAATCTGGCTTGCTAGACTCTGGAGGGCAGAATCTATCTAATAAGAGCAAAAAGGTTTTGGCCTGCAGGCTGGTAGGACTCATTGACAGGGCTTTAAACTAGGTTTGAAGGGGGAAGGGGATGCAGCAGTCCCTTGGGAGGACACTGAAGCTGGTAAAAATGAGTTAAAAATGAATTGAGCAACCAATTGAAGTGCATGTATACTAATGCACACAGCTTGGATAATAAACAGGAAGAGCTGGAAGTTTTGGTGGATCAGGAATGATATGATATAGTTGCCATCATGGAAACATGGTGGGATGATTTGCATGATTGGAGTGCTACATTGGCAGGCTGCACACTCTTCAGAAGAAATAGGAGATGACAAAGAGGTGGGGGAGCGGCGTCATACATTAAAGCAAATCTTGATACCATGGAGCTTGACATTAAGGATGATCATTAAGGTCGAGAGTCTATGGGTTAAAGTAAGAAGGATAGTCAATAAAGCTGAAATCCTGATAGGAGTGTATTATGGACCACCTGATTAGGAGGAAGAGGTGGACCTATTGCTCTTGAAGCAACTAGAGATAGCCTCAAGATTGGCTACCCTAGTTCTTGCAGGAGACTTCAATCTACCTGATATCTGCTGGGAACTTAACACAGCAGAGAGGAGGCAGTCCAGAAGGTTTCTGGAGATACAGCTGGCCCTCTTCCACTTCACACACCCCATATTGCAGCTTCACATCATAGCGGCATGATTTTTCAGCGATTATGGAAGCCCTTTTTCGCAACTAAGCATGTGTGACTTGGCACACATGAAGATTCAATTAGGCTGCCATGAATATGCAAAGCAACCAGCACAGCGGCGGCGGTGGCAGTTCCACCCTTTCCTTTCTCCCAGACACGGCTATGGCGGCTCCACCGCTTCCCCACCCCATCGGGCATGGCTGCTACGGCAACCAGTACACAGCAATACAGTGCCAAAGATGCGCTGGGAAGCCGTCTGAGGGTGAAGGGCAAATTTGCATATTAATGAGCTGCCATTCTATGTCGAAGGTGGGCTTTGTGGGACATGAATAAGACCGCGGTACTGTGGTATAGGAGACCCGACTGTAGCTGATGATTGTCTGTTGATGCAACTGGTAAGTGAGCCTACTAGGGGCGAGGCTGTGCTTGACCTAATGTTTACAAAAAGGGAAGAGTTGGTTGGCAATGTTGTGGTCCGAGGAAATCTGGATTCCAGCAACCATGAGATTTTTTAATGGACAGTGGGATGGCAAAGGGTATGAACCAAACCTCCATGATGAACTTAGAGAGGGCAGATTAGAGACGATTTAAGGATTTAATTAGGAGGGTACCATGGGAAACAGCCCTTAATGGCAAAGGAGTGCAGGAAGGCTAGACATACTTTAAGAATGGGTTCATGAAGACACAAGAGCAGGTGGTCCCAATGTGCCGAAACACGAGTTGGAGGGGTAGAAGAATAGCCTTGATGAGCAAGGAGCTCCTGAAAGAACTACAGGAAAAAAGGCCTTTGGAAAAAAGGGGATGTAAGCCACGGTGTGTTTAAGGAAGTTGTCAAATAGTGTAGGAAAAAAAATTAGAAAGGTAAAAGCCCAGATGGAACTCAAACTAACTGTTTCTGTAAGGGACAACAAGAAATGTTTTTACTAATACATCAACAGTAAAAATCAAGGCTGCAATCCCATGCAGCGATATCGGCTGGGGGATGAGTGGCTAGAAAGTGGTGAACAGGTTTGGCTAGATTAGGTGATAGGTTGGACTTGATGATCTCTATGGTCTTTTCCAACCTTACTGATTCTGTGATTCTGTGATTCTGTGAA
>WEKX01015108.1:276525-288784 GCA_013390025.1 Pitta sordida | reverse complement strand
CCCTCCCATCCCCATCCCCGCCCCTGCTCTCCCACCTTTTGCCGCTGCTGGAACTGAGGGATCTGCTCTCCGGCGGGGGACTGTGCCCCACTGGAGGCCAACTCATCCTCCACCTTGCTCATCCAGCCCGTGAGCTCCTCGTGTGTGGACTGGAACTTGGTGGCCAGCTGCCGGGCCTGCTCCAGGGTGCGCAGGGCTTTGGAGCTGGCGGCCGTGATGTCGGAGTAGCGGGTCTTAATTCCATCCAGCTTCTCCTGGATCAGCAACACCTCCTCCCCTGAGAGACAGTGGTGAGGGGCAAATGATGCTGGGCTGGGCTGCAGGGAGGTTTCAGCAGCCACCTGTGATGTTCCTCCCCATTTTAAACAGCTAATTCCACCCTCACTTTTCTTCACATTAAAGCAATTTCAGCCTGGTTTTAGAGCCAGGAAGGTGCTTTTACGTATTCCACCAGCCAGAGTAAAGTCCATCTCCTAGGCGGGACAGGAACTGCAAAAACTGGCTTTGACACAAGCCCCAAAGCCACCCCAACTCAGTTCTCAAGTAACGTGTCACAGCTCCAGGAAAAAAAGGGCCAGTTCACTCTTTACTGCTATTTCCAAGAGGACATGAAATTCATGCCAAAACCTTTGTAATCACTCTTCCTGCTCCACAGCTCCCACAAGGACAGAGGTCTGTACATCTGCTCCGAGCAGACCACATCTGAAGGAAATGCATCGCCCCGACCTTTCTTCCCACTCATAAACATAAACTCACACCCACGTGGCAACAGCAACAACTGCTCA
Organism: Pitta sordida; assembly: GCA_013390025.1. Lineage (NCBI taxonomy): Eukaryota > Metazoa > Chordata > Aves > Passeriformes > Pittidae > Pitta > Pitta sordida. The sequence continues at coordinate 287,999 of WEKX01015108.1, read as the reverse complement.
GTATGGGAAAGCAATATTAGGAAAGGGCTGGGGGTATTTTTAACCTCTTTTCCACGTGATTTAGCAGCTGGATGCAATGTGAAAACCCTCCCGAGCGTTGCAGGGCTGCTCAGCTCTGAGCATCCCCACGCCAGCAGTGGGAATCACCCGCTCTCCAGGCTGGAGCGTTGGGATTTGGGACCAACCAAGTCTTAAGGTGGAGTGTTTGCAGCTCAGCATCCAGAGCTGGATGTAAAACAGCTACTCTGGGAGTTTTCAACAGGAAATTAAGACCTGAAGGAGAACAGCCTCCCCCTGAACACTGGTCACTGCAGAGCATGGGCTTCCCAGGGAAGAGCACGTGGAGGATCGAGGGCATCCCATGCCAAGATCTCCCTGGTACCTGTGGTTTGCTTCAGAAGAGCTTGTCCGTTCCTAATGGCTTGGTCCACGTTCTTCTTCCTGTTCACAATTTCCTCATTCAAAGCCTGGTGAAAAAGGCAAATTTGGGTTATTCTGTGTCCTGCCAGCCACCCCTGCTACAGAGAGCACGAACTTCCCTACTGAGCATAGGAAGGCTGGACAACCCAGCTGGCAACTGTCCAGTCATCCTGGAATTACTGGGACTTCTGGGACCCAAAGGCTCAAATCTTAGACAAAACCCATCCCAACCCATTGGATCCATGTTACCCAAGGACTTGTCCTTGAATGAGACAGAACCTCACCCTTTGAAAAGAGCCTGCGCAGCCCCAGGGAATGGAAGCAGAGGCTTCCTTGGTGGCCAGCCCAGCTCCAAAACCCCACCAGGCTTTTCCAGCTCTCAGTCTTGGAAACAGCATCCAGCTTTCTAAAGGCACAGGGTGGCCAAGCTGGCTCAGACATTGTTCACAAAGCAAATGAACCATTTGAAGTTTTCCCCCCCCGCCCTGGGAAGCCCCGTTTTTGGGGTGACAATTATTGTTTATAACACATGAAACATCTTTCCGCTTCTCCGAGCCTCGAAGAGAACCAGCAGCGGGAACAAGCTCGGCAAAATTAAAATCAGACCAGAAACAAACGAAAAAAACCCCAAAACCAGATAAATGCAACAAACCAAACAAACATAAAGATGGAAGAAAAACGGAAAAATACCAGCTGGTCTGCATGCTGCTTCTGCAGGACGTCCCGTTTGTAATCCTTTACGGATACCGAGCCCAGCTTGTCCTCGACCTCGGCCAGCCAGTTGAGCACTTCCACCTCCTCCTCCCCAAAAAGCCTGGCGTTGGCCAGAGCCTGAGCCAGCAGAGCTGCCTTGCGGCAGCACCGCTCGCGGATCTCGCCGTAGCGGCTCTGCAGAGACTCTAATTTCTCTGCCAGCAGCCTCTGCTCGGCGGCACAGCTCAGGGAGGAGAGGGACTGCCCGACACCCACCGCCCGAGACACGTCGGCGGCGTGGCTCTCTATCTCGTCCTCTAGAGCCTGAATGGCGGGGAGGGTAAAATGGACAACAGAAAGGGGAAAAAAAAAATAAATGAGTGAAAGATGGATAAAATAAAACCAAAGCAACGTAAAAGGGGAGACGAAACGATGAGCGCAACTGAAGGGATGGAAGAGACACAAAACCTGCCCGTGAACGGGCAAACTGCACCAAAATTAAAAAGAAACACAATGGGAATGGTTTTTTTTTCTATCCAAATCTGGATTTTGCTGTGAGGTGCAAAGGCATTAGGTTAGTGTTTACCCACACTGGTGGGTCAGGGCTTGTAAACTTGTACATAAAACAGCCTGGGATAACTCCTCCAATACTTGTTTGTGACAAACCTCTCTCTCACTGTGGTGGGAACAACCACTGGAGTGGGACTGGACACCGACCACCTCCACTCCATTCTCACACAGGCCCTACCTTGTGCCGACTGATCTGCTGCTGGATTTTGGCAGTCTGGGTGCCAATGGGCTCAGAGTTGGCCAGTTTCTTCTCCGTCACCGACAGCCAGTCTGACACAGGCTCCGTGGTTTCGTGGAACTGCTTTGCCAGGACCAAGATGTCCTCCAGCTGCTTCTGCCTACAAGGAGGAATAATTAAACAAGATAAGTGTCCAGGGCCAGGTTGGACAGGACTTGGAGCAACTTGGTGGAGTGGAAGGTGTCCCTGACCATGGCAGGGGGTTGGAACTAGATGATCTTTAAGGTCCTTTGCAACCTTAAGGTTCTTCCTATGATTCAATGAAAACACTAAGGAGCAGCTTCCCATTGGAGCCAGGCATGGGAAGCAGCTTCATGAATTGGGAAGAGCTTGTGGTTGGACTCTTGGTGTTTCAGAGGTGCTGAACTTCTGGTCACAGACAATCCAGCACTTGTACAAGTTCTGGATGGACTGCCCAGATCATTGGCTGTGATTAAAAACACTGAGAGGGTCCAATCTGGCCCTGAGAATTGTCTTCACAACCTCAAATATCACCTCAGATAGCAACAAGCAACTCACAAACAAGATTCTGGCGGCAGAAAGGTGTCAACAGGATGTTAACGCTTACAGGAATAAAAATAACATCCCTCCCCTGCAGGGAAATTATTTAATCTGAGCTCTTCCCTGCCATTGTAAACCACCGCTATCAGCCTCAGCTCCCCAAAACAGCCTTTGATTTCTCATGTTTTCCAGCTGTTTCCAGGATGTACCTGCACAGAAATCTCTGCCAGCTTCCCCAGCGCTGTAACCCCAAGCCCCGGGGCACCGTGACCCGCAGGCCGAGCTGGTCCCAGCCCCTCTCACCTGCCAGCTGCCCGGCCCAGCAGCCCTGCCCAGCGCCCTGCCAGGCTCTCCAGCTGCCCCACGATCTTCTCCCGGTCCGCGGGCTCGGCCGACTGCGCGATCCTGTCGCCCTCCGCTTGGATCATCTCCACGGTGGCTTTCCGATCGTCCAGGAGACGCTGGAGCAGCTTTAGCACCACAGAGAGACAAAAGGAGGAGAAAAGTGAATGGATTGGGGCAGCAGAACCAATTTCAGCCCTTGGAGAGGTCAGATCTCTAATTGTGGCTGAGAACCACCATCAGCACAGGGCTGAGGCCAGACCCGGCCTGGGGGGGAATAGCTCTGCTATCAAAACCAGTTGAAAAAATTATACAGTTATATTATATTACACTACAATAACAACATGCTTTAATGTGGTCAGCCCTGAAGTGGTCAGGCAGCTGGACATGGTGATCATTTTAAATCCCTTCCAAGAGAAATTGCATTCTATTCCATTCCCTTCCTTTTACATTTTCCTTTTCCCTTTCACCTCTTCCTTTTTTCTTTTTGCCCTTCCTTTCCTTTTTCCTTTCTCCACTCCCCTTTCTTCTCCTCTTTCTCCTTTCCTCTTCTTCTCCCTTCCCTTTTATTCTTCCATTTCCCTTCCCTTTTCCCTTTCTCCTCCTCTCCTCTTCCATCTTCTACACTACCCAAGTTTCAAACCACTTCTGCGCCAGAGAAGTTTTCCGCGTCTTCCCCATCACGCCCCGCTCCAACTTATCGACTTTTTAACTTGCACTTGAAATACATTTCCTCTTCCAGCCTCAAGTGTGTCAGACCAAGCCTCGGTAAGAATTCACTCGTCAAATATTTCCCCCTGACCACACTTGACCTTCCCCCCGCCCACAGGCGCCGGCCGGGGCTGTTATCTCTGCAAACACCGGCACTCCTCGAGCCCACTCTTAACACTTTGAACATTCACTTTGCCCAAACACCCAAACCAGTCCCTACCACCACCAGCTCGCTCCTGACGCAGCGGAATTACCGGCACAAACAAAACACAGGGCTGGAAAAACACGGCCGACCAGCAAAACCAGCAAACTTCAAGGGGCAGCAGGACAATGGAGCGACGCGGGGACTCAGACGATGGAGATACTGAGTGTGGGCAAGTGAGCTGCCTGCTCGTCACACTGGGATGTGGGGAACCAGGATCCACCATGGAAGAGGCTTGTGGACATTGCAGTTGGACCCTCAAAATACAGTCTGGCTGTCCCAAGCTCCCCCTCCCACCGAGCCACCCACCGCCCTGTGCCCGCTCACCTTCTGCTCCTGGATCTGGGCTTTCACCACCTTGTACTCTGCAGAGGGGGGCTTCTGGTTGGAGATGAGCTCCTCGGTGTCTGCCAGCCAGCTCAGCAACGGCTCCAGGGCGTCCTGAAACTTCCCGCAGTGCAACAGGGCCTCCTGCAGCTGAGCGACTCTCTGGGCCACCTGCACCCCAAACACCCCCCCCGGCACAGTCAGCGCCGGCACCGGAGCCTCAGCTCCCTGTCCGTGACCCCCTTCCTCTGCCAGACCCCACCTGAGGCTGAGAGAAACCAGCTACATCCCCTCCCCACACTCCCACCTTCTTGTTGAGGGTGTTCCAGCGGGTGTTGATCTCTTCCATGTCATGCTCCAGCCCTTGGACGTCACAGTTTTTCCCGGCGCTTTGGATGAGTCCTTGACCAACTCCATTGACTTGCTGCAGTTTTACCTGGAGAGGATCTACTTGTTCCTTCTGGAAGAGCTGAGGACGGAAAGGGTGAGAGAGGAAAGGTATTTATATGCCATGAGCTGCTCTTCCAGCCCCTCCATCATTCCATACGTACAACAGGCTTTCTTTTTCAGGGAAGATGCAGTAGCCGCTAACACCGATTTTATTGGAATTGTGCAAGTTCGTGTAAACTCCTCCCTCGCCTTGACCCAGTAACACAAATGTCACAGGAATCTCCTGGTGTGGAGCACAGCTCAGGCTTCATCCACACCCCCCCTCTGCTTTCAAATGGGCGAATCCCATTTTTCCAAGCACTGGAATGAGGCAGAGAGGGAAAACTGGGGGAGAAATGAGAGCATCGGCTCCAGCCAGCCATCAGATTGGGAAATAACGCTCCTGGGGAAAAACCCCAAGCAATTCTCACAGTGGAGCTATTGAGAACGGGGACCTGACATCATATGAGTTTTGTTAACCACGAAATTACAGGCAGCGAGGAGCTCGCTGGATTTCGAAAGACAAAGGCAATAGGCAATTAATGTGCGAGTCGTTTACCGCGGATTTGGCACGGTCCTGCCTGGGAATCCTGTGGGGAAAAGCTTTTTAAACCAAAAAAGATTTGATAGGGAAGGGGGAGGAGAGCGAATGAAGCTCTCCATTGTCAGCAGAGGCAGCAGGGAGAATCCTGTTTCTGCAGAGGAGATAAGAGCTCTTTATCGGAGCCGGGGATCTGCTGGGACCACGCGGCCGCCTGTGCACGGTCCCTGTCCTGCACTGCACAGCCAGGTCCCGAGGGACAAACCTGCTGTGTCTCCACAGCAAACGGCCTGAGCCCCAGAAATAAGGAGCAGAGTCCTCCCTGCCTTCCTCTGCCCCCTTGGCCCACAAGCCCATGCAGAGCACAGGTCGCCCCGCACCCAGCGCTGGGCAGGATGGGAGCCCTGGGTCCTGCTGCAATGTTTTCCCTTTGGGAAGCAGGAGGGATGGCAGCCAGCTGCCTGCTTTCTCCAGCGTGCCTCCTCCTCGTGCCTGAGAACGTACGGACATCGAGGGCACTGAAAAATTCCCACTGCAATGCCAGACCTCCCCCAGGACAGCAGTGGCTCAAGGAGGGCACAGCTCTCCACACCCGGCCATTGCTTTGCCTCCGAAGGAGCAGAAGGAAGGCAAAAAATCCCAAACACACCCAAAATCCCTCAAAACACACAGAGTTCCAAGCCTGAACAAGAGGCACTGCCTTTGACTCTCTTCGCCTCGTTTCCAAAGGAAAAGTTGTTTCTTCCCACCAGAGCTCAGCGACCGGGGGGCAGGGAGGTGTCCCTGCAGGACATGAGCGAAGGGTGAGCTGGCAGACACTGCCCAGAGCTGTTTGCTCACGGATAATTATTCCACAGTTCTATGAAATAAATGGTGACATGGAAGCACTGATTCCCGGGCTGTTCTCCTCTTACTGTTTATATATGGAGCCTCGTTAGAACAGCCAAACCCACAAAAGGATCAGGCTGATAAGCCTGGCATGCCAGGCTGGGCCGAGCTCTCTTCATGCTGCAAAACAAACTCCAGGGCTCCGAGGGACCCAGGCAGGGTGGGAGCCCCGTGGAAAGGCCGGACATCCGAGCAGCAGTACCTGCAGCACAGGTATCAGCCAGCCTGAGAACCCGATGCTCTGTGAGGATCCTTACAAGGACAATTCCACCGACAGCCCGAGGGTGAGCGTGTCCAACACCCTTGTTTTCCTTCAGCTCATAAAAGATTCCAGCGATTTAGTTCATTAACCTCACTGTGACTCAGACCCGAAACAAATATTTAACGACTACCCTTTGCCAGGCAGGAGAAGGCGCGGAGCGAGGTGTCCTGCCCTGGAGAAGGGTTGGACAGACATTTTGGAGAGCAGGAGGACATCTGCTCCACCACACCTCCTCCTCCTCCCCCTCCTCCTCCTCCTCACTTCCCAAAGCATCCCCTCGTTTTCTGCTGCCATCATCTCCCTTAACCCCAGCGCTGCCAAATGCAGAGAAGAACCAGCGTTGCCAACAAACACTTGAGGAAGGGGAAGGTTTATGGGGTTAACCATCAGAGGTGCCGAACCTAAAATAAGGGTCCCACCACCAAGGTCACCCTGAATTTCAAGCAACAGACAACAATGGCAATAACCCAAAGGCTTTTCCCTCGTCAAGGTCCCCTCTTGGTGTCCCAGCCCTCGCTCACATGGACCCCCCATGTGAAATCACCTCTCCAAGACCCTCCACATGAGTTTCTCAAAGGGGTGGTTCAGCCCAAAGGATGAGTAATTGCTACCGAATCGGGATTTTTGGCGCTGACTAACTTCTGATGTCTCCTTAGTGATATTCCTCCTAATCCAGATGGCAGGAAATCAGCGCTCGGCTGTGGGAACTCCACCACCGAGGGCTCTCCAGGCAAAAGGCAGGAGCACATCATGGTAACGCAAATTCCCAAAGGCCAGGGGGAATCTGAGCCCCTTCCCAGGCGCCTTCCAAGCCTCAGCACCTTATTGCTCACTGAAAAACCTACAGACAGCAGTGACTGCACAGGAGAGGAATTACTTGCGCTTAATTTGTTTTACAGGTTTCTCTTTTCCGATACATTTTCTGCTTCAAAGACGGGAACTACCTGCCAGGAACGGGCGAGAAGGTTTTTCTGAAGTCTGTGATTTCCATCTCAGTGATCATAATGTACCTTATTAAGCCAAGAAAGTCTAACACAACAGCTTAGGTCATCGAGCAGCTAGAGTCTTCTGCCTCCCCTTGTAAAAATCACACAATTCCCTCCCCCCCCCCAACTTTTTGCCTGCCAAATTCAAGCTGATCTCGGGAGGCAGAAAGCTGTTTTGAAGCCTGAGGGGCGCAGATCGTGCGTTACCGAGTGGGCTCCCATCCCCACCCACCCCTCGAGCACAGAATAAAGCGATTTCTGCGCCTGAAGCCCCGGCTGCGAGCGCCCCAGCAACAAATACCTCGTTATCTGGAACGAATCCATCTGGTAGAGCAGGAGGCCCTTCTGCGACGAGAGCAGCAGCGAGGGGTCCCTCCGTGCCCGTTGGCACCTCTCCCTCGCCAGGGGACAAGGAAGGGGCACCCTCACAGCTGGGGGGATGGAAGCTGTCCCCCAGCACGGCTCTGGGGAGGGTTTGTGCAGTGGGTGTCCCCAGGAGCTCTGGAGTGGTGGGTCCCTCTGGGAGGGGTGGAAAAGCGAAGGGGGGACCCTCCATGCCACCATCATCCCAAGCTGCCGCCTCTGCTGCAGGTGCTTTTGCAATGTTGTCATCCTCCAAGGCCAGCACTTCGGCGGGCAGGTGCTCCAGGATGGGTGGCACAGCCATGATGGCAAAGTCATCTGTATCCCCCAAGGTCACTACCAATGGCACGGGGTCACCACCGAGATCCCCGACACCAGAGGCTTGTGGTGGCACGGTGGCAACAGGCACATCAGCAAAGGGTGGTGGGGCTTCCAGAAGCTCCTCCACCATCAAGGACATGGCAGCGGTGGGGGCTTCTGGAGCTTCCTTGGCATCCATGGAAGGATCCCTGGTGGCTGGTGGTGTCACCTGAGCCTGGGGCTCTGGGAGAGCCACCCTGGGTGAAAGTGGGGGGGTTGGAGCAGGAAGCTCCCCAAAATCCCATGGGATGGCAGGCCCTGCAATGGGTGATGTGCCACAAAGCTCTTCGGGGGCACATGGGACCCCCTCACTCATCACCACAGCGTGGCCCCAGCCAGGGGAAGAGAGCAAGTCCAGGTCTCCTGGCTGCAGGATGGCTGCTGGTGTCCCCCCAAGTGTGACAGCCACCTCCACAGGAGACCCCTCGGTGTGGGCAGCCCCTTCCAGAGCCAGGCCCATTTCCCATGGGAGGTCCTCAACAGGCACTGGGAAAATTGTTGGAGCCTCAGAGGCTGGCTCTGATGCAGAGCCAGCATGGAAAGGCAGCAGAGAACCACAGCAAACATCCCCACTCTCTGATGGATGAGTCTGGCCCTCAGTTCCACTCCCTGATCCCAAATCTGTGGTTTCATCCTCAGAAACCAGTTCTGGGACAACCCAGCTGGAAACCTCAGTCCTTCCAGGCAGAAGGTGGTGGGTCCTGAGTGGATCCATCCCTTCAATGCCAGGCTCACTGTGCTGTGGATACCCCAGCTCCTCCACCGCTGTGTCAGGAGCTGGGGGCAGGCAGGGGGACACTTGGCCAGGACAGATCCCGTCAGGAAGCTGCGACACTTCCCCATCTGGGACCAGCAAGTCTTGGTTATCTTCACCCCACCCCATCGGGGCGCTGGGGTAACCAGCTCCCCCCAGCCCAAAAGGTGGATGCGTCCCTGTCTCAGGAGATAGTGTCCCACCAGCCGCCACCACCATGCAACTGTCCCCCAGTGGGTCAGGACCATCCTCCTCCACCAGTGCTGAGGAACACTCCAGGAAGGATCCTGGCCCTGCCGTGGCCACGGGGCTGGGGGACGCCCCTCCCTCCGAGTCCGTTGGGGTGACAGCCAAGGTGTCCCTTTCCGAGAAGGGCTCTGTCAATGGCTCCAGTGTGCTCAGCACCTGCGAGCTGCAAGTGACATCAAAGTCCTCCAGATCCGACACAACGGCAGAGTCTGAAGCACTGATGTCCAAGGGGGCCCTATGCTGACACCCTTCAACCTCCAACCCAACCAGTTTAGCCGAATCTGGGTCCAGCCCTTCTGAGTCCATTGGGGAAATCTGAACCTCCAGGCAGCCAGTGACAGCCCCATCACCCTCATCCTCGTTCAGGCACTGCTCTTCCAGCTCCAGGAACATCTGCACTGAGTCTGTGTCGGACAACTCGGGGCCTGTGGGGCTGGTTGAGCGCTCCAAAACTGGAGCAAAGTCCTCAACCCCACACTGCACCGCTGCATCCTCAGTACAGCAAGTGCTGCCTGTGAGGGGGCTGCCAGCACCCCCTGGGGACGTGCAGGACTGGGAGGTCCCCGGGCTAGGGGCAGAGCCATCCCCCAGAGCAGCGGATTGTTCCCTTTCTTCAGAAATATCTGCCAAGCAACAGCTCTTCTTCTCCTCTGCCACCAGAACTGCCTTTCCTCTCTCTGACAGCGTCGCCTCCTCCCACTCCTCCATCATCACCCAGCGCTCGTCCTCCTCAAATCTCAGCTCAGACTCAGTTTTCTCCCTGAGATTGGAGGTGATGAGAATATCCAGACCCGCATCCAGCAGCTCTTCACTAAGGCACGGAGAGAGGTTGACGTTCTCCACTGTAGAGTCTGACCCGGAGGCCTCCAGGGTCTCCTGGTGCCCATCATTGAAGTTACCCTTGATGAAATTCTTCCTGGCTCGTGGCCAGGTGGCACTGGGGAGACGGTGAGCCCTGGCCAGGTCCCTGATGCGGCCGTCACCGGCGTTCAGCAAGGCCTGGCGCTCATCCCGGGGACCGTCGTAGCCATCCACGCTGAACTGCTTGGCCGTCAGAGCCTCTGCTGTGCCAGATGATTTGGAGACATGCTCCAGGGTGAGAGACTCAGACATGGGCTCACCGTGGTCGGGCTGGCCCGGCTGCTCAGCGAGCATGGCACTGGAATCCCGCTTATCCCGCAGGGAAGGGTTGGAGGCACCCGCCTCTGACACTTCGCTCAGCGAAGCCCCCATCCTTTCTGCAAATTCGGTGAAGTTGGGCGGCATGAAGGACTTCCATGACCGCCGGTTGACATTCTCCTTCCTCTCTGGGTTTGGTCGTCTCTTTGGTGGAGCTGGCGCTGGCTTGGAGACGTCACTGCTGAGCTTCAGAGCATCGAAGATGACTCGCTCATCCAACTTTTTTGGTTCTGGCGCCCTGGACTCGAAGACGTTGGCAGCTCCCAGAGTGCCGTTGCTGGATATGGTGCTGCCATCCCCCTTGCCGAGGGTGCTCTTGGAAAGCTGGTTGAGCTTCGATCCCTGATCGATTTGCTCGTTAATTCTCATCGTGTCGTATATCGATCTCTGGGGCACGTAGCAATCCTCTATATAACCATCCTCATCCTCGCCCTTCCCCAGGCAAGTGCGGTTCTGCCGTAAACAGTCTGGCCGGCTCAGTGGTTTGCCCATACTCTCGTCCTTAGGGATGACAGAACTGCCCCGGCAACCTTTCGCCCACCACGGCAGGAAGCATCACACAGCCAGCAGGTCCCAAACCCGCTGTGGCAGACTCTAATCCCAAAGCAGCAACACTAGGGCGACAGGAGGGTGCACCGCTGGCTCAGCGGCCCCGCTGACGGTCCCAAGCAGTGAAACAACCCATCTCATCCCTCCAACCCCCCTAAAAACCCCCATCCATCAGCAAATCATCCAAACCCAACAGCTTCGATAAAATATTCCAAATGGTTTGCGGCAGAAACGGCAAAAGAGTTTGAGTCTCTTGAATTATCCCGTCCGTCCTTCTCTACTAACAAAGGCACTGCTTGTCCCGGCCGCTCAGGGCTGGCAGCACCGATGCGTTTTCTGCCCAGCTCCAAGTGCCGTGGAAGTCCAGCTGGTCCGAATTAGCCTCTCCCCCCGACTCTCGTGTTTTCATTTGAACTGAGCTTGTCAGCGGATATTCGTACAAGTTTAAACACAGGAAGTTCTTCATTCAGGGCAAACTCGGAGGTTTCCTGTCTCAAAAACATGATGGCATTGTTGTTCCCGTCACCTCGCCCGGTGCCACCGGCAGTCACGGAACCCCCCCAAAATCCAGCCGGTGGGTGCACGGTGGTCGCGGCACGGGTCCGGCGATGCAGGAAGGCTGCTGGGTCTTCGCTTTTTTTTCCCCCTCGCTTTCTCCCCAGGAAGAAAAAAACTGGCTATAAAACGCATCCAAAAATGGCAAAGGGACGGAGCGGGATGGAATCCCCTGAGTTGCCTCCGGGAGCCGGCGGGGGGGACGGGGAGCAGCCGCGGCTGGGGACGGCTGTTGCCGCTGCTTCTTCTTCTTCTCCTTCCTCCTCCCGGCCCCGCTCGCACTAACTTTCCCGGTGGCCGGTGTCGGGCTGCGGCGGCTCCGCGCCACCGGGCGGCCCGGCCATGGCGGGGCGGG
>WEKX01015108.1:206260-276408 GCA_013390025.1 Pitta sordida | reverse complement strand
GGCTCCCGCTCCCTCCCCCCCGCCACCGGCCCCGCTCCCCCGGCCCTTTGTCCGCGCCCGGCCCCGGCTGCGAGGGGGACCGGGACCCCCCGCTCCCACCTCGGGTCTCCTTGCCCTTCACACCAACGCTCGCACAAAGAACCGAGTTATTAAATAATTAAAAAGCCAACAACCCTAAACACCTCCAAAGTACCGGTTTTGCCTTCCCCACGGCTTTGCCAAAAACCCACCCGCAACTTGCCACCGTTCCTGTCACCCACTGCAGGCTCTTTTCCCCCAAATCCTAATTTTTATAGCCCCAGCTCTAGGTCAGAGTCTTGTCCCCCTCCACCCCGAGTCTTGTCACCCCCTTTTCCTCCCCCAAACCCCTCGGGTTTAAGAGACGGGGAACATTGGAAGCAGAGAGGGAGGCAGCCCGGGCGTGTGAATCACCACTGCGAAGTGATGCTGAGGGAAGTCACAGACTCGGGAGAGAAAACAGGAGGGTTGGGAACAGCCTCCACGCATCTCCAGGCAACAACCCGCCCCACCAGCCACCCGGCCTGCTACTTTGGGATGAATTATGGCATCGAGATAAAAATACAAGGTGTTTAACACAGAAGAACGTGCAGCATGTACCCCAAAAGTGCCAACAACGTGAGAGTGGGACTTTGGTCTGTGCCTTGCTGTGCCACAGTTCCGCCAAAACCCTTCCCACCGGTGAGCCACGGCAGTGTTAGAGCTGAAGGTTGAAGACAACAGGGATGAAATCCTGATTTTTTTTTTTTTTGGCAGGTGCCTGCCATCTCAGAAAATCTGAGGCTTAGCCAAGGTCACAGCATGGCTGTGGTGGGAGCGTGGCTTCCCGATGCACAAGCCCTTGGACCCACGTCCTGGCATCAACTGCACGCCCAGCAGCCCCTGCACTACATTCCCAAAGGGATGCTTGCTTTGGGATAGATGGGAATGGATGTCTTGTGGCAGGGGATGGTTCAAGGAGAAACACCCGTTGAATGGCCCAGAGTGCTCGGCAGGAATGTTTGCACACCCAGGAATCTTTGGATTCCCCTTTTTTCCATCTTTAAATATAACCAAGGAAAAGAGTGAGAGGTCGGGAGGGAGCAGGGATCTGGGAGGAGAGTCCAAGCAGCCCCTGGGGAGTCTCTCAGCCCATCCAGGGCATGTCCCCTCTGTGTCCCACTGAGCCCTCCTGGAGGGACAGACAGTCAGGGCTGACCCTGTAGCCTCCTCCAGCCCCAGCTGCCAACACTGCCAGAGTGTCCCAAAGCTCGGATTTTTCTCCTTGGCGGGGGACGCTCCAGCTCCCGGCCCCTGTTATTAATCCAGCACAGCTGAAACAACAAGAGGATGACCGGGCTGTGCCAGTGCTCCCAACGCCTCCCCCAGCTCCCCTGCTACCACCTTGGCCGGGAGCTGGAGCAGCAGGACCGTTACAGCTCCAGGGCCCCTCCGTGAGGAATCCCAGGCATCCGGGCTGGGGCGCGGAGGCTTTTTGTTCCACTGCGGAGAAGGAACGATCTCGACGTGGAGCTGCCGTTTCACAGCCAGAAATTCTTTTCCCATTTCCTCACCGAGTCACGTGCCAGGAGCAAGCCAAGTCTTCCTCCAACACATCCCCCCCCCCCAATTTCTAAAACCATTAGGGAAATATTGGGCAAGGACGAAGGGCAATTAAAAACCTGCTGGGCCTGGGCCGAAGATCCCAGCCAGAACTCTTGCAGGTTCCCCAAATCATGGCTTTGAGCCTCCAAGTGCCACCCCAGCGATGGGGAGAGAAGCCAAACAGTGCTGGGAATTGCAGCACCAGGGCTTTGCTTGAGCTTTGTGTCAGTGCAAGGGATGGATGGAGGGACGGGGAAGGATGCAAAGGTCCTGTTTGAATGTTTGTCCTTTTGGGTGTCTCCGAGTGCCCATCATGGCAGTGGTGGGCAGAACGGACCACCTGGACCCCTTATCTGGCTTTTGCTCAGTCTCCAAACCTTCCCTCTCCCGCTGTGCTCCCAGCACACTTTGGCCAAACCCAACCCAGGAGTCACCTCTGGGGATGCCACTCGTGCTCCGGCAGCCAGCCCACCATGGGGACAGGACCACAGCTCTACCCAGGGCTGTCACCTAGCCCAGACCTGGAGCCACCTCAGGCCACGTCCTGTAGGTGAACACTGAGCTAACACCCACGCAGAACTTTTCCCAGACTTTCTCCGAGTAGGAGCATCCCCATCTGTCTCCTGAACCTGCTGGTTTCAAGCTTTCCTCATATGGCCACCAGCCCCAGCGCGTGCCGTCCCCATCATGGGGTGATGTCACCCTGTTTACGACTGCGCTCCGTCCTGTGCCGCCGCCGCCACTGTTTACATGGCAAAGCAGTATTTGGAAACAATATATTTTTAGCTTTCTTTTAATGCATCTCAGCAGCTGGAAGCGAGGGACCTGCGTTACGAGCAAGAAAGCTCAGAGGCAGCTTGAGATCTCTGATGGACACATCGTTAAAGAGACCACGGTACAACCAAGGGCCTTCTTCATCCTCAAAGCTTTAATCTTCACCTTGGTGCTCACCAGCCCGGATACAGAGGAGCTGCTGCCTTTGCACCATGGACTTTGTCCTTACAGGTCTTGCTGAACATGTCAGAGAGTCATAGAATGGTTTGGGTTGGAAGGGACTTTAAAACTCATCTTGTTCCATCCCCCGCCATGGGCAAGGGCACCTTCCACTATCCCAGGTTGCTCTAAGTTTTGGCCTTGAATGTTTCCAGGGATTGGACAGCCAGAGCTTCTTTGGATAAGCTGTCCCCCATGCCTGACTCCGTGCAGGTCACTGTCTCCCTCCTGTGTGACTCCATGAGTGTCACTGAGCTGGCAGTGACAGGAAGGACCCCTGGGTTGGGCCACTGGGCCATGTCCCAGTAAGACAGAGCAATGAACTCAAGTGCCCCCAGCCCAACAGAGGGATTCGAGATGTGTTTCAGCCTCCCTCAGACACTACTGCAATAAAAGCATAAAGCCAAATCACCTCCCCCCCAAAATCTCCCTTAGAAACCGCGGTTTAGGTTTCGCTGGGATTTTTACCAGAGGATTCACGCTTTTTAAAGCCTTTGCTGCATTTGTAGGAAGGTCGGAGGCATTTCTTTCTCCCCGTGTTTCTCTCCTCCTAAACATGTTCCTTTCCCCCAGTTTTTGTGACTGCTGCTCCGGTGCAGTGTGGGCAAACCCTGAGCCCTGAGCCTGATCCATGAAGGAGCACCTGGGCTAATCCCATCCCCACGCTGGGCTCTCCCTTATCCCCTTGGCTTACAGAGGACTTCAAACCAATTTCACGTCAGGGCTCTGCTAGCACTCAATCCCTCTTCAAAGGCTGGAGCTGCTCGGGATGCAGGGAGCCAGCACATCTTGAAATCAGCCATTTGGAACCTGGAGCCTGTTAATTCGGGACTCTCCTCCGCAGGGCTGTGGGAGGAAACCTCAGCTGCCTCCATGGGGCTCTGCACCTCCACGGGGAAAGTTTTAGAAAGAGGTTAAAACCCCAAACTCCCGGAGAATCCTCCTGCAGTTTGGATGCACAGCTGCAATGAGCACTGTGGTTTTAAATGCATTTTGTTTTTCTGAGGGTGCAGGAGCTGCACCGCAGCGCCTTCCCTGCAAGGCAGCTCACGTAGATGTTGGTATAAATAATTCTCCTGAATGAAGCCTGGAGCCCACGTGTTACAGCAGCGCTCAGGCACAGCCCCACACACTCAGCACTCCCAAGGAACCCCATCTTGATGCACCCCCAAACTGCCTGGCAGCAGCCTGAGATTGTGAGAGAAGGGCAGAGCCACGTGCCAGGGTCTTTATGCTCAGGAGGTGAAACCTCATGAAATGCTCATTTTTCTCCCCATCTGCCCAGTTTTCCTGTGAATTCCACTGCCAGGCTTTGCTCTGGTGCTGCACAAGGGTGGATGAAGCACCTTGGGCTCTCTGGGCATCCTGCTCCAGGCTCCCAGTGGGTGCTGCCACTCCATTGCCAACCCCAGGGACATGGAGAAGCTGCTCCTCAGAGTAAAGGGGGACAACAGGGGGAGCTGAGGGATGGGGGGATGAGGAGCTCCTAAGGCTCTTTAGGAAGTGAGGTAAGTGTGTTATCATCCAGACAATCCTCTGGATGGGAGACATTTAAACCACTCCTCCAGCAGGAGAATTGGCAATTGTTCTTGAAAGGCCGCAGTGACTAATCCAAGCCCTTCCCAGAAGTCCAGACTCAGTGGCCACATTCCCTCCCTTCCCCACTGGAGAACAGTGACTCGCTTGGATGCTGGGAATGTCCCGTGTTCGCTCCACCACGAGCTTCCCTATGGATCCCCCTCCATGGCCACGTGCTGCCGGGACCAGGTTCCTCTCCTCCTCTGCTCAGCCCTTGCAGACAAAAAGCTTCCCATCTCCTCCTCCCTCAGATCCTCAGCTCTCCCGCTCTTATGCAAAGCTGGTATTTTTAGTATCTCCTGGAAACACTGTGAAGTGTCATCACCCCCAGCTAACGAGTGCTCCGGGGAGAGGACATTCCTCCGGCCACCTCCCTCAGCTGAGACCTGGCACGGTCACCACAGCATCTGCAAGTGGGTGGCTTCGGAGCAGTGACCCAAGGTGGCTCCTGAAAGGCAGGATTTGGTCACAGCTTGATTGTTTTACGGTCAAGAAAAAGGAGAAAAAAAAAAAAGCCTCACTGTGATTTGGTCGATCTCAGCAACTCTTGGTTTTATTCACTCTTGTTCTCGGCTCGCTCAGGATCAGGGAAGAGTCTGATGACACGTCAAGGTCAAACCCACCCATGGCTTGCTGATGAACCAGCACACCGGCAACATTCCCTTTGGGAACAATGAGCTTCACGGGGGCATGTTTGCTCCTCCCTCGGCGCTAAAATTTATTTCCAAGGAACAAGGAGGCTGCAGAGGCCACTCGTGCTCGTGTACCTCTTGTGCAAGCACAAGATCACCGGGTTGGAGGCACACCAAGCACCACTGAGCACCTGCAGCTTGGGCTGCTTGGCCCAGCCAGGCTTGGTGACAGCCCTGGCACTCGGCACAGCTCATCACCCCCCATTTCTCATCATCAGCGAGGGGAGATGGTGCCTTTAAGGCAGTTTAACAGCTGTCTGAGGGGAGGCATTTCTGCGTGTGTTGCTGATGCTGAAAATACAAGCCAGAGATACTTTAAGTAGGTCTGGAAAGCGTTCAACAAGAAGACACCATCGTGCAGCCTGTCCCTGCTCCCAGCCCAGTCCCACCCAGCTGCTCCCAACTGGACGACTGTCGGGAGCCTCCCGCATTCCTCCGGGGGCACAGAAGGGTTAAAAATACCCTCGGCCAGGCTGGGGCACAGCAAGTGGCAGAGTGTCCCTTCCACGTCCCATCCCATCCCAGAAAACCAGCTCCCCTCTCCCAGCTGCTGGCAATGCACCCCCAGCTATGGGGTCTTGGCTCTTGTGATGGGGTGTGGGGTGCCCAAAGAATCCTCCTCAGAGGTGTGGGTTGGGTGCTCAGGCCTCACCTGGGAGCACATGAGCTGCTAGTGGGGCAGAAGCGCTGTCTCCACAAATTAAGGCTTTGATTTGGCTGTTAATACCTTGTGTCATCAACACATGGATTCAGTCCTGCTCTCTGGTTCAGCCCTGGGATCCCAAGATGGGATGCTGGTTTCCCTCTGCTCATCCTCTGCCCCACTTCGGGGGGTTGGAACGAGAAAATCTTTAGGGTCCCTTCCAACCCAAACCCTTCTACAGTCCTCCAGACAGAATCATTTAGGCTGGACAAGGCCCTCAACATCACCCTACAAAGAAACATCAGAAAATGATGCCAGTTGTGCACCCCGAGGACTGTGCTCATCCCCACCCTGGTGAGGAGCACGAGCTGCAAACCTAAATGAGTCAAAACCTTCGGGGAGAAACCACCCACTTTGATGGTCCTGCAAAATATCCACAGGGAAACACCACAGGATGCCGGGCAGCCAAGGCACCCTCAGGCAGCGGCACCTGAGAGAAACCCAGGGACACCGGGCATGAGGCAACAGTTCTGGGCACCAGTGGCATTTTCGAGAGCACTGCTGAGTCAGCTCCCTGTTGGAAGGGTTGGGGGAACTGAGAGTCATAAATAGAGTGCTGAGGAAAGCTGACATCCTCCAGGCAGGAAGAGGGGCAGGAGGAGGGCACGGGAGTGTGCGTGGGCTCACAGTGAGCACCAGCTCACGGCTGCTTTCACTTAGGATGGAGTGGGAAGGACCCGGAGGAGGGTCAGACACCAGCATCAGAATGGCAAGATGAGTAATGCTGGTTAAGGCTTTACTCACTGCATCACCCTCTGGGATTCCTTTCCTTTTTTTATTTCAGCAGACAAAGAAGGTGCTGGAGGCACAAGAGCCGTGTGGGCCCTGGACGGCGTGACCCGCTCGGAAATAAAATGGGAGTGCGGTTCAGTTAGTGCTGTCTAAGGATTTTCCCTCCCCTTCTCCATCACCCAGCATTAAACTTTTATTGGTGTGACAGAGGTCACTGCACTAAGCAACTCCAGTTTCACACAACCTCCCCAAAATTCCACACCAGGAGGAAAGGCAGGAGCGCGAAATCCCATCTCTTCCCTCAGCTCCTCACAACCTGCCTTGGCAAAGCTGCCAATTGAAGGTCGGATGCTGCAGACCCCCCCACCCCGTGCTCCCCCCTCCTCTCTGGCTGGGCCAGGGTGGGGTTTAATTAATGCTGGGAGGCAGATCCCGGCCGTGCCAGCTGCGGCAGGTCCCGGCTCGCCGCATTCCTCTGCCGTGCCCCAGACGCGGGCGAAGCGCAGCTGCAGAGGGGCTGTGGAGGTCCAGCCACACACGGACACGTCACCAACTGCACCTGCACCCACCGGAATGTCACGGCAACCCTTTGGTTACCTCGAGATTGAGGATTTTCCTTGGGTTTCATTTTGGGTCAAGTTCTCCAGACTCTTGCAGAAATCCCTTCTGGCTGTTGAGCGCAACTCGGAAGGAATGTGGGCCGAGCTGACGCTGCTCTCATCTTCCTCATGGGGACAAAGCGTTGCCAGCAAAGCAAACCACCCTGGCATGATATGAGTGAGATTCTTCTCTGGCATGACTGCCCAGAGAAGCTGTGGCTGCCCCACCCCTGGAAGTGCCCAAGGACAGGTTGGATGGGGCTTGGAGCAACCCATGGCAGGGTGGTTGGAACTGTTGGTTAAATCTTTGAGGTCACTTCCAAACCACCCCATTCCATGAGTCTGTGAAAGGAGAGGCAATGGAATCCATCACTCCCAAGTATTGCTCTGTACTGCAGTGAGCCCAAAACCCTCTGCCCGTGCCTCTGACCCAGGGCTGGGCGTTACACTCCACTTTGTAGGTGAAATGTGGCATGGTGAGGAGTTTGTCCAAAACCAACTCGGTGAATCAAAGGAGGTCCCCAGCTCAGAATTGCCAACACCAGCACCAGCCAGGCTTTGAAACCCACGTTCAAAATCCACTGTGTAAAATAAAAACAAAACCCAGGCCCAAGCTCGCTCAGCCAGGAGGCCGAGCTACCCCAGCACAGATGTCTTCCCTAAAACACCCAAGAATTTGATTCCATCACCTCCGTGGCCCAGGCTGATGGATGTTCTTCGGCCAGACAGGACAGGCCCATGCCTGGAGCTTTCTTGGCACCGCTGCTCCAAACCAGCAAACCTCACCTCTGCCTGGAAAGGAGGACGAGCCACTTGCACTGAGCAGCACAAGCTTCATCCCATTAGTTTCACAATTTCTGGGGCGAAGGGCTCTAACTCAGGGTTTTCTAGTCCAGAGGTTGCTGATTCTGGAGGGCACATGATGGAGAAACTCTGTACATCTTCACGTGACCCCACCACCACCACCTCATCTGTACCTGGGGAATCTCCTCCCGGGGGAATTCTGCTGTTTGCTAAACTGCATCAACATAGCTGTTATGTTTAGCAACATCTCAACTGTAGCTCAGTTGATTCCAGTCATTAACATTTAATATTAGAGTAAGCTTTGAGAGAAACCTGAGCTGACAGCAGAGAGAGGGGAGGGGTAAGAAGTGCCCCAGCCTGAAAAACTCCTACAAGGAGCTCTTGCTGGTGGCTGGTCCCTCATCCTGAAGGGCCTAAATTTGCCGTGTGAAGCTCAGCACAAAGATTCTTCCAACCTTTAGTACGTTTTTATACAAAAAAAGAGGCTCCTCAGAGAGGCAGCACTGGAAGGAGAGTCACTTGAGTCAGAGTCCTGCTGAAGGTCAGGAGTTAAAGATGAGGCTCCTTTGCTCTGGCAGCTTAAGGAGAGCTAAACCCATGTTATTTCTTCTGTGGCAGAGCTGGATCTGCAGTGATCCACCCGGATGTCCATGTAAGCACAGGCTCCAAACCACAGAAATGCCTTTCAGCTGCACTTGATCTCACCAGAAAACGAGGGGCTAAATTAGATGACCCCTCAGAGTCTCCTCCAGATGGGTTTCTTACAACCCCCTAAAAATGTGGCGCTCCAAAACACCCCCTGCCTGGTTTTCCCACACTCCCTGAACTCCAGGTCCTTCCTGCATCGCTCTCCTGGCTCCCAGTGGCCGTGGGAGTCCCTGTGGGCTCAGCCTCTCGGGGGACCCTTCCCCAAGATTGCATCCACTCGCTGAACAGAAACACCTCCTGCAAACAAAGCTTTCCCCCCCCACCTCAGCATGACCTGACAGCTGCTTCCCAGCCTCCCACCTCTGAGAAACACGGCCAGGAGGAAAACTTGAGAGTGGGAAGGGCTCATCCCTCCCAAAGCCAGGATTAGTCCCTCTGTGACCTGGGAAAGGGGCTGGGGAGGGAGAGAGGAAATGCATGGGATGGCAGTTTTCCAGAAGTTAAGGGTTTGTTGGAGGTTGTGGCCTTTGGGGGCAAGTTTAAGGGATGTTTGCAGGAAGAGAAAAATATATGGGAAGCTTCAAATATAAGCTGCTTCAAAAGTCATCCGTTCCCAGCCTCCATCAGAGCCTTCCATATATCTTCTTTATTAAAATCTGGACACAATGAGTCCAGAAGTGTCCACCTTTGTCAGGACTCCATTGGCAACTTGCCTGGAGCCCTGGGGCCGTGCCTAATTTGCATCTCATTTACACAGATGTTCATTAAAATTAATGCCTTAAGGCATAATATCAGCCTGCATTTGAGCCTTCTGGACAGACAGCCCGCGACCGCTCCCGGAGAGCCCCAGTCACCCCATCCATCTCCCCATCCATCCCCCCCATCCTCCTCCCCACATCACCCCCAGGAGCTCTGCCTGGCTGAGGAGCTCCTCTGGTCGCCCCCCGACACTCTGGGCATGCATCTGGTTTGCAATCCAAGAAGGGAAAGAGTTGTGATATTGTGTTAGAGGGACAATTTACTGAGAAATAAAAGCCTGGTGCACCCAAGAGAAGCCCCAGTCCGTGGTCCCCACTTCCCACAGAGCCCAAGCCAGGTGTCTCCACCTCTCTCTCAGAGGACAGACAGTCCCTCCCAATGCCCTTCCAACATGCAGAGCAGGATCTGGGATTGCATTTCCCTTGGAGAGGACTGGAAGGTGAAGCTTTGCAACATTCAGGATTTATGCAGAAATCCTTGCTCTCTGGATGAACCATGCATAGGAGGAACGCTGCTGCGCAACCACGATTGCTCCATCCACCCCTCGTGCTTCTCCCCCATTTTCTTCTCAGCCATTACATAGCGAAACCCTCCTCTCACTGCTGCAACTCTCATTTTTCCCACTAACAAAGACCCCAACCTCACCACGCGGCCCCGATGGCCAACAAATGACACCTCATGCCCCCAGAGCACCCTTGGCTCACGCAGCCCCAGGTCACCTGTGTCTTACAGGGTCATCCCCAAGGTCACTGAGCTCCAGACCATGTGCAAACCCTAAGATGGGTTAAGCTGCTCCTGCCAGTCCAGCCAGCCCAGCAATCTGGGTTTCATCATCATTCCTAATGGGAGCTGCTCAGCCAGGAATCATCCCCGTGGTCTGCAGGAAAGGTTCACTGATTTTAAGGCCTAAAACCTCCTTTTTGGCTGTATTTTTCCAGCTGACTGTGTGGTGTTTAACGATGAAGTTAAATCCTTCCCAGCTCTAGTGTTGAGCACTGCCCAACACTAGAGAGCAACACAATCAGATGAGGTTGAGTTTGGCCCACAAATAACACTTTCAGCTATTTTTCGGATAGGCAACCCCCAAACCAGAAACACTTTTGTCCTGGTGAAGGTTTCACAGAGCTATTAAAGTGGGGGAATGGGATCAATTAGCCATGAGATGAAAAGTAAATGGCTGTAAAACTGCCTCCCCCTCCCACCCCACCATTAACACCAGGAAACGAGCAGCCAGATGTAAATCAGCCCAATCATCAACTCCTGAGCACATCAGGAATAGAAGTTTCACAGCAAGAGAGTTTCCAAGCGATATTAATATAATTAATGTAGTGTAACAGCGTGACCCAACATCATAATACTGTATAAAAATATATCAAGCACATTCCAGCTCTTCCCTCTCTCAGCTGATGGTCTCCATCACTTCCTTGCTGGAAACACGAATGGCCCACATAAAACTTCACCTTGGTTTTATTCCCCTGTGCGTGTCCCTTGTCCCACAGTTGATCTGCAGCTTTATTTCTACCCCAAAATAGATGCAATACGTGGCCCAGGTGAAGCAAACAACAAGCAGGTGGGCCAGGTAGAAAGACCTGCAGGATGATCTGATCTGGACCAGGCTCTCAAATGATGCCAACTTCCAGTTCAGGGGGACTCGAACCCATCCCTCCCCCAGAAACCTGAATGCCAATGACCTCTACCAGCCCATCAACACCACCTATCACCAGGACAACAGGGATTTTCCAATCACGAAATCTTTCTGCACCTGTCGACTTCACGCTCTCCAGAGCAAAGACGTTTGCCAAACCCATTCACGCCCCAGCAACAAACAATGAAGACGCAATGGCTCGAAGCCCAGAGGCCCTACACAAAAAAACCCACCCACGGCAGCAGACAGACCTCCAAAACACCAAACACCACTTGAAAAAAAAACCATTACAGGGCCAAGCCCTTACCTTGAAGTCTGCCAGCTGCTGGTTGATGGTTTCCACCTCTGTTCCCACCACCCACTGCAAGGCCTCGTTCTCCTCGGCTGCGGTTGTCATGTGGGTCAGCTCCTTCAGCCGGTTGTAGAAGTCCTCCACGCGGGACAGCGTCGTTTCCACCTGCTCTTGACGGTTTTTCCCTCTCTCAGTCAGTTTGCTGCACTGTTTATTCAGCGTCTCCAGCTCTCGTTTCAGTCCTAACAGATCGGGGCTCCCTTCGTCCTCCAGCATCTTCTTGCATTCGCTCTCAGAAGCTTCGATGTCCGACCTCAGCCTCTGGAGTTTGTCCAGGAAGGCGCGGACGTCCTCGGCTTGGGACTGAAGGCTGTCGGAGTCTCTCCCGATGGGGCCCATGCTGTCCAGCTCATCGTCCAGATCTGCCAGTTGAGAGAACATCTCCCTGACCTGACTGTTGAACTGGCTGATCCCTTCCAGCTTGTTTTCCATGAGCGCACAGGACTCATTCACTCTCTGCTTCACAGCCTTGAAGTCCTGCTGAGCCACCTCAGCTTGGCCTAAGAGCTGGGAACAGTCGGATCCATCTGGAGCATCTTCTACCAGACCCCGAGTGAAGTTTTTCAGATAATCCACTTGTGGCTCCAGGGCCTGCAGCACCTCCTGCTGCGCCCTGAGCTTCTCCAAATTCTTGTTGCTGCAGGCTTGGGGTCCCAGGGCGTCGTAGATCTCCAGCTGGTGCTTTGCCCCTTCCAGCTTCTTCTCAATGTTCTTGAAGCTCTCTTGAAACTCCTTGAGCCTCTGGGACATTTCTTCAACGGAGCCAGTCTTGGCTTGCAGCTCTTCTGTGATGGCATCCATCTTCTGGTTGATGCCAGCCTTCTCATCCCGGATCTCATCCTCATCCGCCTGGGACGCGTCGATCAGGATGTCGGCAGCGCTGTTCAGCATCTCCAGTAAGGACCGGCGCTTCTCCACGTCACTCAGCATGGCCTTGGACCTCAGAAGAGTCGCCTCCAGCTGCACTGGATCCAAGGTCACCTCCAGCTCTGCCACCTTCGCCTCGCAGTCCTCCACCCACGGCAGGAGATCCTCCGTGTGCCGCTGGTACTTCTGAGCTTTCTGCAAACAGTCCTTGAGCTTCGAGTGTCTGTCGGCAGCCTGTTTGCTGAGCTCTTCCCAGTGTGTTTTGAGGCTGACCAACTGGTTCTGCAGGGTGGTCTTCTCCTCCCCAGGCTGCACCGAGAGCAGCAAAGACTCTCCCTCGGCTACGATCATCTCGTAGGAGCCGCTGTGTTGGTTGAGGCTCTTCTGGAATTCTTCTTGTTCGTGAATTTGGCTCTGCAGCCTCTCCAGTTTAGCAGAAATCGGTTGGCTCTGAGCTTGCTGGCAGAGTTTCTCATCGAGCCATGTCCTGAGTTCATCAAACATATGCTGGAACTGCTGGGAACTCGCGAGCGCAGTCTGGAGTCGGTTCATCCGGTCGGCTGGAATGGGAATAAGATTAGAAGGCGACAATTAAGCCGAAATCAAATAAGCAAAGTGCAATTATTTAAAATCATCTCAGATGCACCAACTGTGTTTTGATTAACAGGAAGGAGTTTTCCATTGCAGCACCAGCCTTTTTGCTCACTGATTCATTAATTTCTGAAGTAGCAAGAGACAATGATACTGCAGCCATCTCGATTCCTCTGAGCAGTCTCTAAACCAGAAGATGCATCCCAAGATCAGAGGGAGGCCACTCCATGCCCCAACCTGAATTTAAGAACCTATTTTTTTTCCCCAAGCACGTCACACTGCTTGTTGAAGAGCCACATCAGTGGGATTAAACAACTCTGCTCCCTCTCCAGTCTCAGGTATGTCTGGTGTGTGAACTCTCCTGTGCTTGGTCTCACATAAAACACCCATGAGACACACCAAAAAATGACAAATGCTGCCTCCTCTACTATTCTTAGAAACCCTTTGACAAAGACCATGGGTGGAGCTCAACCTCCCAACATCTCAGCAACTTCTCTGCTGTCTCACCTGCCAGGTCTTCCAGCCCTTTGAGAGGAAGCGCCACCGTCTCCAGACGTTTCCTCAGCTCATCTTTGAGGTACTGCTCCCCAATCAGGACGGAGAGGTCATCGCAGAGGGTCTGAGCCTCCGCGATCTCCTCTTCCAGCTGCTCCAGGTCCGAGCGGATCTCACTGGTTTCCTCCAGCTGCTGTTTGACAGCCTCAGGCTGCGTGCTGATGGCAGACTGGCTGCTCAGGCGCTGCCCGACCGCCTTCACCTTCTCCGAGAGGCCCTGCAGCAGCTCCTGGTACTGGGTGCTCTTTACTATGGCTTGATCGATTTGGCTGGAGCGGGAGTTGAGGCGCTCGGTCAGCTCGGACCATTTCTGATTAACCCCTTGGAGCTCATCCCGCACCTGGTTGGTGGATGGAGAAACATCTCCGGGGCCAGTCAGGATGCTCTGAGCCGCCTGGTTGAGCTGCTCGTGCTGTTGTCTGCGGGCTTCAAATTCCTTCAGCATAAACTGGGACAGAAATAACATAAAAATGTTTGCATAGAACTGACAGCTCCGAATACACACAGTCAAAACAAACCAGGCCTCCAGGGGCTTTATCCAGCCCATGGAATCAGCAGGAACGAGCCCTGGGGTGGGACAGCAGTTGGGCTGGGTAGACCAGGATTTACGGTGACCTTGGAAATTAAAAAGCTGGGAGGGGTCTGCAACTGCAGGACTTTGCTCTCCCTCTTGTTTGTCTTACTGCTGTGTAATGTAACATAAACCAGTTAGATGAGAAGGAAATCTAATTATGTCAACTGGGGCTTTCTGCTTCGTGCCGTGGCCAGTTACGGACATTTGGAAGGGGGAGGCATGGGAAGGGCAGGCTGGCAGGAGGAGGGACAGCATCTGCAAGTCCTGCAGAGCATCAGCACAGGTCTTGTTTAAAGCAATTTCACTCTCCAAGAGGGGCCAAGTGATTCACTGATGAGTCAATCCAGTGTGGGGATGGGAGTTTGAGCACTGCATCCATTTCAAGTTAGTCACAGCAGTCTGGGCTTAGTTGGGAGGACTGGGGAGAGCAGCCATGAGGTCTCCAGAGTGCTTGCAAGACAAATAATTCCAAGCGCAACCTTCCACCTCATCTCCAGATGACACACCCCTACCCCTCCACGGACACCCAGCACGGAGGTGCCAACCCATCTCACCTGGACCTGCTGCTTCTGTGCATTCAGCATGTTGGGGTCGATGGAGAGGGGCCCCAGCACGCTCATCATCAGCTCCTTCTCCATGAGCCAGGGGCGCAGCTGGGACTCAGCAGCCTGGAAGGTGGCCAGCTGGTTTGCCGACTCCTCCAGCTTCTGCTGCCGCTCTGCCGTCGCCTGGCTGGCTCTTTCCCACCTGCAATCTGAAGCACCGGCTGTGTTGGCCGTGGTCGTGCTCCTGGTCAGCCCACCCCTCCATCAAAGTGGGGTTTTATTTTTCCCCTCCCCATGGTTTTCCCCATGGGAAACCTCCTCAGTTTTCTGATAAAACCAGCGTGGCTCTATTCACTCTCCATCTAAGAAGCTGCTGCCCAATTCTAACGGCTACGTGGCTCTTGAAGCTCCTAGGGATAAAAACCTTGCAAGCAGGATTTCTGTGCTCTAGTCACTACTGCCATGAGCTGGTCTGACCTTGGCTGAGCCATCCCACATCCCTGGCTCGATAAATGAGGATATTCTCACCCAGCACATTCACATCTCCGTAAACACGGTCCTGCTATTTCAAAGAAGAGAATCTCTGGGCTTCTTTTTAAACACACAGCCTTGTTTAGTCAACACTTAATTACCTAGGATAGCCTTGCTAATGAGTAGAATTTTATATCAAGCCGTGAGGCTTTTAATCACAATAATCAACCTGTGTCGCTAATTTGTTTTTCCTCTTGTTTTTTTTTTAAGAAAGAACCAATTTAAGGAGGGACATCTTTAAAATCCACATCCATCGCAGAGATTTTCATTAATCTCGACAGTGCTCATCTCAGGAACACCTTGTACACCAGACAGCTCAGAGATGGGTTCGCTATTTACTGAATTTTAATTAGAAGTGACTCTGCTCTGCTGTGACTTTGGGATTGTCCCACACTCCTGAACTGCTTCTAACGTGATGTTTGGAGACAGAAGCCTCATTAAAGTGCTTCAGGCACTTACTCAGGTCTTCCTGCATCTTCTTCCAGTTCGCTGCTTCTGGGGAATCTGGATATTTCTCCAGCAAGCCAGAAAGTGCTTCCTTTACCTTCTGGATCTTCCCAGAATTCTGTTCCAATTCAGCCAGAAATGCCTGGAAAATAACGATTTGAACTTCCTCAAATACAAGGCAAAAGAATGAAATCATGGATTGGGAATGAAGCAGCAGCTACAGACTGGAGCTGGAGAATTTCTGTTCTCTGCTCTTCAATTAAATCAGTTTGTCAGCAATACTGTGAGCTAACTGGGCTCCAAGAGCAGGGAAGGGCTGGGAGCTGCTTTCCAGGAGAAGTTGGAGTGACCCAGCAACAAGGGCTCCAAATAAGCCCTTTTCCCCTGAGCCAAATGAAAGCACCGAGTCTAAAAGCAAAGAAGAAATTTTGGCTGTTCCGGCATGGACCTGCCTGGGATCCCTGATCTGGGAATGCCCTTCCTTAACCCAGAGTAGCCCCTCATGACTAATCCTTCTCCTCTTGCTGCAATAATCATCTGGGAGATGTCATCTTTAGGAGATGGATGGCAGAGGGATTGGAACCGGATGATCCTTCAGGTCCTTTCTAACCCAAACCATTCTGTGATTCTCTGATCCCCATTTTTATTGCTTGGGAACAGGAGTTACCTTGTTGTGCTCAGCCTGGGCTCTCACTGTCTCCGTCTTGGTGGGCGAGGAGGAGGCGTCCAGCTCCGACAGCGTCCGTTCCTTCGACTCCAGCCACTTCAGCATGGAGCTGGCCTCCTCCTGCACCTCCTGCATCCTCTCCAGCATCGCTGAGAGCTGCTGCTGGCGCTCCCTCAGCGCCGCGCCCAGGCCCTGGTACTGCTGGGTCACATCCGCCACGTGGCACTGGATCTCAGTCAGATCTGCTGGCAAAAAGCAGCCCGAGATGAGGAGCACTGCCCACCTTCTCCATCTTAACCTGGGCTACCCTAATCCAACCCTGGGCAGCCCCAGCCAGCCAGGCATGAGGAGGAACAGGCCACGCTCTGTCTGTCTGCCCACGGAGGGATGTCACATCATCCTCACCTCTCCTGCCAGGGGGGCTTTTCCACTTGCACCGTGGATGCACACTGACAGCTTGCAAACAGAGCAAATGCCTCTGTGTGCGTGAGCCTGATGCAAGCTGAGGCCCCCTTTCATAATGCCACTGCTAATACAAGGTTAAATAATTTGACACCGAAACATAAAGCCGTTTTTATGCACCTATTATCTCGTTGAACCGGTGAGCTAACAGCAGATAACGGGCCATAATTAAAATTGCTCCTCAAACTGGAGGGTTGGACGCCGTTATGATCCCGTAGAACCAATAAATTTAATTGCAGGCCTTAAAATGATCTCCCATTTATCAGCTCTTAACATCACCTGACGGGGCGTCGCTCCCCAAAGCTGCCCCGCTCTGTCCTTCAGCCTGACCTCCATCCTCGGGCTCAGAATTCCCAACCCACTGCCAAGCTCACTGCCCTTGCACCAGGATGGTGACAGTGTCACACTGAGGGTTCTGCTCTCACAGATGGAATGGCACAGACAGGGACGGGCAGGGACAGGGCCCAGCGGGGACAGCCAGCTCACCTTTGCACGTGTGGTACCCGTTCACGCTGTCCACTGACCCTCCTGGCGTGGGCAAGGTGGCACCTGAGCAGAGGGGATGGAGACAAGGGACAAGAGGGGGAAGACAGGTGTGTTAGGAATGAGGATGGCAAGAGATGACACGGACCACATCGGCCACCAAGCACAGACATGGCACTGCCACACACCCGCTGCTAATTGGGTTTGGAGTCCCTTTATCTCTCCTCCTCCCACTCCTCTCGCTTTCCTGGAGCTGTTCCCGCCTCGCTGGACCAGAAGCAGAAGAGCTGAAGCTGTTGGGAGCTGGGCACCTCTCCCAGCATCCCAACAACGCCCAAAAACCAGGGCAGATGGTTCCTGCATGGAACCAAAACACCGGGGACAACTGGCCACCTCTCCACGCCTGGAAAGCTGCTACCCCGAGCACGACTTCGTGATTTGCTCCTCGTGAGACTGCTGAATGCCTTCCCCAGAGGGATTAATTCCCCCATCTCCTCCTTTTCTTGCAGGATGAAACTACTCAAACCCACCTTGGTGCATGGACACATTCTCTTTGCCCAGAGGCTCCAGGCAGGACGCCCCAGAGTCCCTTCCCTGGGTATCACACATATCGCAGCCAAAGGAGGAGTCATTATCAGCCAAGTCTCTCTCATTCTAACCACGTATTTTGAAGTTCCCATGGATATAAAGGGCTGCCCCTTTGCTCACCCCACATGGGTGACCATGGGAGTCACCCACAACCAGCCACTCCTCACTTCTCTTGGAGGTTTCCCAAAGAACTACTCATGAACTTAATCCTAACAAACATATCCAGACGGTGAATTCCCATAAATTCCCATAAAAAAAAATCAGAGTCCAGGGAATCGTTTTCACAAGCTGGAAGGCATCTTGGAGTTGGTTTCCAAACAAACCAGACGTAATCTCATTGCTTCGCAGACTTGGAAGCCAAGGAGGAGACCAGTAAATCACATCTGAATATCGCAGCCCTAAATGTCATCCAGATATGAAACCCAAAGGCTGGAGTGTGATTAAAACGCTCCAGCCCTCAGGAGGCCGAAGCACATCACCAGGAGAAAGCAGGAGCCTCCTCTGTGAGATCCCTGACAGCTCAGACCCCCAGTGCTGCAGCCCCCTGGAGCTCCCACTCTCCATCCGAACAATGACGTGTCCCCACGGCAAGTACGGGGTAATCCAGAGCCCGTTAGGCTACAACTAATTAAGCCAAGCCAGGCTGATGCATTAATGCAACGAGCACCAGCAACTTGATGACTGAGCTGAGACCCATAACACTCAGACCACCACAGGCGCTCTGAATTTGGTGAAAAGGGGGAAATAGCCCCATTTTTTGCTCGGGGCAGGCTCAGAGAGGATGCAGTGGTGACAGCAGATGTCCTCAGGAGGCTGGGCTACAACTCACCTGCCTTGGGCGGGGTGTTGGGAGCGGTGATCTCCACAATCATGTTCTCCAGGAGGGTCCCTCTGCGGCCAATCTCCTCCACCTGGGGCCCCTTCCCCTTCCATTCCTCCAGGAGATCCTGCTCAAAGGCAAATGCTGGGATTGGAGGCTGTGCTCGCCCAGCCACAGCCCCTCCCTCCTCGCCTGTCACCTCTGCGGTGACACGGTGGCACCAGGACACAGCACCCAGGGAACCAGCACACGGCAAACAGGCTGCGCCGGGGAAGTGGGTGTGAGACGTCTATTTTTGTAAGGGGGAATCAAAGAGTGAAAAGCTCTTCCTTAACTAATGGGTCTGTTGAAGGAAACCTTCTCCCTCCCACCATTTCAGGGATGTCCCTCCTCCCCCCGAGCCCAGCCGGAGCCCGGCGGGTGCCGTGGGGTGCGAGGGCTGTGGGTGACTCAGCAGAGCTGCTCTGCCTCTGAGTCAATCCCTTGGCACATCCCGGCTCACAGCATCCCTGTGCCGGAGGGTAGCGGGGGCACCTTCCATATCCACCACGGGGAAACACTCCCAGAGTCTCCCACTCCCAAATCCAACCCAGAGCAGGCAGGGGGAGTGAAGGGAAACCAGGCGGTGCCCGAGAGGAATCTCACACTGCTCCCTTCTCCCCAGGCCACTGGGTGCACAGTGAGGATTCCATAAACCACCTCCCAGGACTCTGCTTCCTGGGATTTATTCCATATTCCAGCATTACCGCACAAGCTGCCAACTTCCCCAGCCAGATTCCAGCTCCCTTTGCCCACCTGGATCTGCTGCCTGCGCTGCTGCAGCTCCTGGGTGCCCAGGGAGGTCTCAGCAGGTGGCATTTTGCCTTCGCTCTCCCTCAGCCACTTCCTCACGGCTCCAACCAGATTCCGAAATTCATCCAGTTGCTCCTGGCAGGTCGATGCATCCTTTTCTCTGAGAGTGAAAAGGTTTTGGAGAGTCAGAGCTCGTGCTTCGCCTTGCAATTACCCCCTCCTGAATGTAGCACAGTTGTTGTTTCTAGGACACCTTTTTTTTTGTAAATTATTATTATTATTATTAGATGTTGCTCGGGAACAGCACAGGCAGTGCCAGCCCCTCACTGCTGCTGACCCCCCCAGATCATGGCTGGTGGCACTTTTGGGCAGCACAGTGCCCATCAACGGCCATGGGATCACCACTGCCAACCTGCTCTGGCTCTGCACAGGGCTCTTTGTGCCGGGCAAAGCAAAGCTTTTGGGAAGACAGGGCTCATTCATGGCGTGTCCCTCCAGGCAGCTGCATCCCGAGGGGGTCCGTGCTGTGCTGCCCCTCCTCCCTGGCCACAGCTCCATCTATTCAGCCCATCCTGGAGCAGACAAGGCAGCCCCGGGATGGGAGCCACGGGCCCCTCTGGCTCATCCCTGCAGCTGTGAGCAGCCTGCAGAGCACTGAATTACTGGGGATTATTGGGAGTTTCATCTGCCTTCCCCCGTATTCCCCAGGGATTTTGGAGGTACAGCCCGGGAGGTGGGACTCCTGGGGATGGTGTTTCTCTGCCCCTGCTCAAGCCACCACGGCCAACCCGAACTCGAGCTCCTTTTTATCCCAAATTCAGGGGACTCAGGGGACACGAGGACAGGCTGCTTTGCTCTGTCACCTCCCGGAGAGCAGGATGGGGGCAGGCTCTCCATCTCTGCAGCTCCCCTCTGACAAGATGCTCTGGGCTGGGAGCTGTGGCAGCCCACACGCCAGGAAACGCAGAACACCAGCTCCTGCAGCACCAGGAATTTTTCACAACGCCCCCAGCCGAGGCTTTTTTTAAAGCGTCAGCTGGATGGAGCCGCCTCAGGCTCCCGGCGTGGGAGGAGGGCGGCAGGAAGAGTTCGCTCGTGCCCCCTCTTGGATAAGAGATCTCCTCAGGGTCTTGCTCACCCCACAAAGCCACCCCCAAACTCAGCCCCACAAGGAGTGGCTGCATGCCTGGGACTCACCTCTCCTTTGCCACCTTCTGTAGCTGCAGGAAGTCTTTCTTCAGGCTCTGCAGCTTCTCCTGCTGCTGGAAGGCACCGGGGGCAAAGCCACAGGAGCTCAGCTCCGCAGCCAGCTGCTCCAGGGTGGCCAGGTCATCCTGGTGCTGCCTCATCTCGGAATTCAGCTCCTGTCGAGAGCAAAGGCCAATGCTGACCACGTTCTGCCCCTGCAGACTCAGGGAGAGGGGATGAACCACACAACCCCATGTCCTGGAGAGACCTTCTGTGGGCAGTGCCATAGATGGCACCAGTGCCCAGTGCTGGGCACGGCTCACTCCCACCTGCTCCCACAAATCCAGCTCAGCAAATACTTTAAGCAGCTGCAGGAGCAAGTCCCACCTTCCCTAGTGCTGGTGTAAGGCTGATGGGATGGGATGGGATGGGATGCGATGGGATGGGGGCCCTGACCAAGACAAATCACCCGACCTCCCCTGAGCACAACTGTCTGGTTTTGTGCCAGCTTGGGGCATTTCTGAGGCTGTGGAAGAACCACCCGCTGTAGCAGAACACTTGCAGGAAGCCAGAGAGAGGAATCCTGCAGAGCCACGACCAGGCAACACAACTCACAGCACCCCTTGCAATGCCCAAGGGCAGGCCCTGAGGTCTAGTGGAAGGTGTCCCCGTCCATGACAGGGAGCTTGGAACGAGATGTTTAAGGTTCCTTCCAACCCAAACCATTCCATGATTCTGTGGCTCTAAGAACTCCAAGGTCTCTGCCACAACCCACACTGAACTCTGGGCCAGCACATGGGGCATTATTAACCCCATGGAGTTTGTATTGGGAAAACTCTGCTATATTTGGAACATGTACTACTGGAAACAGCCTCAACCCCTCCAGCCACGCTCCCTTCTGCAGGTAGAACCCTCCCTCCCCTGGGCCTCACCTGGATGTGCTGGGAGAAGTGAGCGATGTCCCGGTCCGGCTGATTCCCAGACGCCAACAGGCGCGTTCTGCTCTCCGTGAACTGCTGCAGCTTCTCCGAGAGCTGCTCGTACTGCTCCACTTTGGGCAGGAGGCCCTTCAGCGCATCCTCCCGCTCCTGCTGCTGCTGGCACAGCCTCTCAAAGTGCTCCGTCACCTGGGCCAGCTTGTCCTGCAGGGCCGAGGCCGTGGGGCTGTCTGCGGCCTCCATGAACCGCGTCACCATCTCCTGGGTGGCCTCCAGGCAGCTCTTCTGCCGGGCGATGTCCTGCTTCAGCTTCTGGGGTGGGCACACACGGGGGGAGGATGTTTTAGGAAGGTTCTAAAACAAGACTAACTGGGCATGAATAGGCTGGGCTGCCCTTGGGAGGAGCAGCATGTGCTTTGAGACAATTAGGGTTGGGAAAGAACGGTTTTCCATCCCAGTTTTCCTTTCCTTTCTGATGTCTCCAACCTGCTCTGCCTTTCCCTGGTGTTGAAATCCAAGCCCGACTTGTTAGCAAAGGAAAAAAAGGAGAATTTCAACAAGTCTGTGACCTGACAGTGGCACAGGCTGCCCAGCAAAGCCGTGGCTGTCCCACCCCTGGGAGTGTTCAAGGTCAGGCTGGAAGAACCTGGTCTAGTAGAAGTTGTGTCTGCCCATGGCATGGAACTAGATGGTCTTTAAGGTCCCTTCCAACCCAAACCATTCTGTGATTCCATAACAATAAGCAAAGGTTCTGCTCATATTCCCTTGTAGGGTTTTTCTGATGCTTTCAGAACACTGTAGCCCCAGCACGGTGCCCAGGGGTGTCTGAGGTGAGGGAACTGGGCCCAGCCTTACCACGCTCGTGGCCAGTGAGTCCTGGATGGAGGTGGAGGAGAGTGTGGCCGGCTGGTCTCTCTTCAAGTTCTTCTCAATCTCAGCCACCGACTGGAGGAGGCTCTCCAGGCTCTCCTGGACACTCTGGGACTGGGCGATGGATTTCTGCAGCAGGTCCGAGCGCTCGGACATCTGCTGGGAGAGGCTCTGGAAGCGGCTCACGATGGCATCTGCAGAGTTCAGCACAAAGGAGACGCAGTGGCAAAATGCTCCAAGCGCCCAGAGAGCAGCGAGGGCCACCCCTGGCTCCTCCCAAACTCTCACTGATGTTGAATCCCTGTCCCCAAACTCAGCAGTGAGACAGGGGACCCAACACACGTGGCCACAGCCCTCCCCACGTGCAAACACAAGCCCTGAGGATGTGCTGCCCTGTGTTTACCCCCCCATCCCCCAAATTTACATCTTTGTTCCCTCCTTGTTCTCCTCAACCCTCCCTGCCAAGGCTGGCAGCTGCTTTGCTCTGTACCTGTTGTTTCCTGGATGTGCCCGTGGTCCGGGGCTGGCTCCCCCTGCACATCCAGCAGGGACCGAGCTGCTTTCTGCAGCTTCTCCACTGGCACCTGGTGCTCAGCCAGGTCTCCCTGCAGCTGCTGCTTTCACAGAAGACAAGCCAAAATCAGTGATGGGTCACAGACAGGAGACCCCCCCACCCCACCCACCCACAAGGAGTTGAGGGATCCATTTAAACCCTCTCAGGGACCCTCTTCACTAAATCATTAGGAAAAATAATCATGTAGCTTGGAAAGTCCAACCCCACGCTGCAGGCAGAGCTGGATCAGAGGGTCTGGGCTGTCCCAGCTCCCCACCGCCCTCACAGGCAGGGAATGTCCTCCTTTGTGGGGGGATGTGGGTGACTGCAGCCCCTGGTCCTTCCTCTGAGCACCTTTCCCAAGAGCCTGACCCCATCTTATCTCCAGCACCAGGACCTGCTGTGTCTGCAGGTGCCTCTTGGCACTCAGACAGCAAAACAACCCAATGGGTCGAGTCTCTTTCCTGCTGCTGACTGCTCAGGGCAGCCAGATTCCCATCCAGGATCCAAACCCTTCCCAGGAGGTCACCAAGGGACCCTGTACCTTCGTGCTGCTGAGCTGCTCCTGCAGAACAGCCGGATCTGAGGAAACCGTCTCCGAGAGCAGCTTCCCAACGGCAGCTTCGCTCTCCTGCAGCCACGTCCTGAGAGACTCTGCCACCTCCTGGAACTGCTGGTAGTGATCCAGCAAGGTGTTCAGGTGGGACCCGAGCTTGGAGCACTGCAAAGGGGGAAGAGACATGAGGGGAGGATGGACAAAAGCACCGAGCAACCCGTGGAAAAGGCAAAGAAATCAGTAAGAAAGAAAAAAATAATTAAGAAATTAATCTTGCCACCAAACCAATAAAGGAATCATAGGAGGCAACACGTAGGCAACACCAAGATAAAAGTGTTGCCTTGCCCAAGTCCTGAAGAAGACAATTCTTGCCCTACAATCTGCTGGAAGTCCAGGCAGGCACTCAAGAGAAATATCCCTCTGCCATCCCTGCACAGGGGGAAAAGAGCAGCTAAAGGCTCAGCTCCCAGCCCTTCCCCTACCCTGGAGTGCAGCGTGGTGTATCTCTGCGTCGCATCCTCCAGCTTGCTCTTGACCAGGCTCCTGGACATCAGCAGCTGGGGCTCAGCGTCCCCAGCGGCTCCTTCCACATCCAGAACCTTCTGTCCCGACATGGTAACGAAGCGCAGGTCGCCCTTGTGGGAGATCACGTCCTCTGAGAAGCTGCCCTGCCGCAGCAGCAGCTGCCGGAGGGCTGCGGGGTCACTGTCCCCCTTGGCCATCCCTTCCAGGTCCTGCTCCGCTTGCTGCAGCCACGCCTCGAACTCCCCGTGATCCCTCAGGAACTTGTGCAGCTCATCCCGCAGGACCTGCACTTGCTTCAGCCGCCTTTCCGACCGCGAGAGGGACGCCGAGTACTGCTCCTTCAGCTCTGCCAGCTGGGCCTGGAGCTGCTCCCGCTGCTCCCCAGGCAGGCTGTGGCCGTGCTTGTCCAGGAAAGCCTGTGCAGACTGAGTGGCCAGGATGACATCCTGCTGCTGGGACAGCAGCTCCTGGTGCTGGGCCTGAAAGATCCCGAGAGCAAAGGTGATGCTTGTGACTGAGGGTCTGCTCTATGTGGAGTGTGACACGCTCCTGTCGTGAGTGTGACTGACCCTCCTAAAAGATGTGGATGCTTCAACCCTGGAAGTGTTCAAGGCCAGGCTGGATGGTGCCCTGAGGAATTTTGTCTAGTGGAGGATGTCCTTGCCCATGGAAGGGGGTATGAGATGGTCTTTAAATTCCCTTCCAACCCAAACCAGTCTGGGATTTTATGACACAGCACCAGCAAGGTGGGGAACACTCCAGGCTGGGGTACAGGGGCTCTGCCTTCTCTGACCACAACAGGCACCTTCTCTCTTTACCCTCTTTACACCCTGCCATGGCACCCACCCACCACAGACTGCACCCCCTCCAGGAAGGCAGGCAGGGACCTCCCAGGCCTCTCATATGGAAAATCCTGTGTTTCAGAGGCCAGATCCCCCCATCCTACTCCCAGCTGCATCAGGCAGCATCCGGGGGCAGGGGCAGTGAGCTTTGAGAGGGATGAGGTGTCAGCTCTGACCTTCAGCCTCTCGTACTGCTGGTCCAGGCTCTCAGCAGCACTGCCCGCTCCCACCACGTGGCCGTCAGGGACATCCTGAGTGCTTGTCCCCACTCGTGTCCCTGTCTCTCGCTTGGCAGGGTGGGGTCTGTACTCTGGGAGCCCTCCCTTCTGCTCCAGCAATGCCACCCAGTTCAAAAGGGAATCGATCTTATTGCTGTTCTCCTCCAGTTCTTTGGCAGCTTTCACCTGAAAGCACAAAAGCTCCAGATAAGAATAAACCCGGTTTTCGCATGTTCAGCAAACTGCTGCACGGGGGAGGGAGACACAAATCAGCAGGAGAAAAAAAAAAATCCAAGGAGTTTTCCAGCCTCAGCAAATGCCTGAGACACTCACAGACCTCCAAAGCCCTTCATGGCTCTCTGGAAGGTGCAAAGGAGCTGTGAATAAACTCAGCCACTCTGTAACATTGGATTTCTCGCTCTGATACAACCCGGGGACCCCTCCCTGAAGGGCTGCAGCTCCACACACCCAGGTGTGAGCCTCACCTTCACCCCCAGAGCAGGGAGGTGACTGATGCTTTCAGTTGCACTGAAGGGCACCTTTCCCTCCCCCATTTCCTCCACAACCAGCTCATCCACGGCTGCAACTCTCAAGGCGTTTCATGACAGGGGGACAGCCAGGATGGAATCAGAAATTGCTTTATGCTGCACCACCCAGATGATTGCCAGGACCCTGAACAACCTTGACTGGATGTCACTGCCCACCTCAAGCAGAACCTGGAGGCCACAGCCCTTTGCACGTTACCTTCTCAGTCTCCTGCTGCACTGCAGCACTCACAGCACTCTCCAGCTCCTTCTGGGCCACCTCTGTCCTCTCCTGCAGGGACCGGTACTGCTCCTTGGCACGCCGGAGGTTCTCCTGCAGAGCTGCCAGCTCCCCAGGCTCCATCTTGGCCTTGTTCTCCTCCAAAAACTCCTCTGTGCTTTTCAGGACGCTGGTGAAGGAGGCGGCTCGGCTGTGCATGTTCCTCTGCAGCTCCTGGGCAGACGATGCCGTGAGGCTCCAAGAGCTCCCGAGGGAACTGAGCCTCACCCCCCTCTGCCTCCCATTTTCCTAAGCACTGACCTTAACATCGCTCTGTCTCTGCTGCAGGGCAGACAGGTCCCCCTGTGCTCCCTGCTGCTCTGCCAGCGTGTCCTCTGCCTGGCCCAGCCAGCGGCTCAGCTCAGCCAGGCTCTGTGCCCGGGCTGCCTGCTGCTCCTGCAGCGTCTGTGGGCAGAGGAGAGGGGACAGGGGACAGTCAGTGTCAGTGCTCCACCTCCACTCACACTGCTGAAAGGCAAGGTGACAGGTTACAGCTGGAGCAGCTCCTGAGGATGAGGATGCAGCACAGAAAACGCCTTTTGTGGCTCTCCAGGTGCTCCCTCTCCCTCTCCAGCTGCCCAGTCCCTGCTGAGCTGGTGCCATGTTTGCCACCATTCCAGCAGGTTTCTTTCTGAGGAGCCCACTGAGCTCCAATGTGGGGCTGCACCCCTCTCCCAGGAAAACCCAACCACAGGTTTCTGTGCCTTTTCCATTCCACCTCACAAACACCAAAACAGCAGCACAAACTCATCGAGTGAGAGGTAACAACAACCAGCGCTGGGCAGCGCCACTGGGGAGCCCCAGACAACCCAAATAGGCTGGTTTTTATAATCCTGGGGTTGGAGAAGGAGCCCTGGAGAGGGAAAGCATTTCTGTAGCTGATCCAGCTCCTCCTTTCGCTGCCAGAGCACAACACAGAAGCGCCTGTTTGAGCAATTGAGCATGATGTGACCTGAGAGTCCCTGCAACGTCCCTGTTCCCCTTTCCCAGGGGACATAAAAGGTTTCTGAGTTTTTCCCTGGGCATTTCAGCAAGGTGAGGTACAAACTTGTGCAAAACACCGTGCTTGTTTCTCCCAGCCACAAGATAAAACAACAGAAGCAAATTTGAAAGAGCCTTCTTAAGAGCTCTTCAGCTGCAAAGCGAGTTCTTCCTGGGTTAGGATGGGCGCACACTCAATCTGAAAAGGCAAAGCAAACTGGTTAATATACACACACACACACACACTCCAGAGAGGACAGGCAAGAGTTACAGAGAGCAACTGTTAATTAAAACGACATTAATCCTGTCTTGACTAAGAGGATCCGTGCAGTGACGGCTGCTGCAGCAACGCAGCAGAGACCTGAGGACCTGCTTTTCTCCTTGATACCTCAGCTCTTTCCCTGGGACAGCAACGCCTGGTGCAGTGGAAATCACACAGTGAAACTGCTGGGTGTCTGTGGAGGCCACTCTGCACAGGGATTTCTGGTGGGGCTAAAGGGGTTTATTCCACCCAGCCCCAAAGCAGGGGGGCTGTGCTACCCAGACCTCGTGAGGGCTCTGTGTTTGGGGAGGAAAGCGACTTTCCACCTGGGAGTTACGTGGTGGGAAGAAGAAAGCCTTTAGAGGAAGCTGATGATGTGCAGTGAGAAGTCACAAACTGGGAGTGGCATGCACAGGAACTCCCAAACACGGGGTGTCTCGGGTGGCCGGGAAGCACCTCAGAGAGCCAAGGGCAGGCGGGAAGGAGATGTGTCCCAACCTTCACCTGATCCGTCTGCTCCGCCTGCTGGAGACAGACCTGCAGGACCTCCACCCGAGCCGTGACACGCTCCGACAGCTCCCGGAAAGCCTTCTGCAGCTCATTGAGCAGCCGCAGCAGCTGCCTGCTCTGGTCGGGGGTTAAATCCTGCGCATGCTCCGAGATGAAGAACTGGATGTCGAAGGCAGTGGTGTCCAGCTCGGATTTGGTGGCAGCAAGGGGCCCTTCCAGCTCCTGAACAGGAGAGAAAAGATGCATCAGGTGAAATGACCCTGCAGCCAGTGCTGTCCTTCACTGCTTCCCATCTTCAGGCGGGACACACGGATGGGCAGCACCCAAACCAAAATGTTTTCCCACAAGACATGTATTTCAGAAACACTAAATGTTCCCAAAATCACACTCAGTGTGGATGTGAGAGCATCTCACTGCAGTGATTTTCCAACGTTCCCCTGCACCAGGTGCTGCAGGAACCTCACCAAGGGGTTGGAACATAAATGCAGGGCTGCCCTTGGGCCTGAATATGACCCAGGCCTGGAGCTGCCACCAGCCCTGTTGGCTCCATGTGCCACCAGCAGTTCTCAAAGCCTTTGACCTCCTGACTTCAGTGCCAAGGTGCTACCAGCAAACAAATCCTAAACTTGGAAATATCTTCAAGGCTATTGCGAGAAGATGGATAAATGTGGAGGGAAGGCTGGGCTCCCTGCACAAATGATAGAAACCAGGCCAGGTTTGACAGAGGGGAGCTCTCAGAGCCACTCCAGAGGAGGCTGCTCTCTCCTCAACAGCCTGATGGGAATCCCTCCTGCTCACTCAGCCCCCACCACACAACAGCTCCCACCGGAGCACATTCCCCATCATGTGTGAGCTGTGGAAACAAGTGATGCTGCAGCGAACACAATCCAGTTGCTTCTCCTGCAGCAAAGGATAAGGGCAACCCCTCAGCAGGCTCCAGGAGGGAAGCAGGATTAAAAGCTTCTCTTCTGCGCAGAGGGCAGCAAAGTTCACCAGCCCAAAGGATTAGGGGCATTGCCATGGTTACCTTGTAGTGGTGCAGGGAGCGATTCAAGCTGATCAGGTCGGCCGGCGTGTAATCGCGGTCACCCAGAGACTCTGCAGTGCCAGAGACCCAGCTCAGCAGCTCCTGGAGCTTCCCCTGGAGAATCTTGTGGTACGACAGGATTTTAGCCTTGAAAACAGAAAGGCATGGTTTAAAGAAGGAGTCTTGGTAAGCTCGGGGGGGCAGCAGGGACAGTTGCCAGCTCTACCTTTTCGTTTTCTGCCGCCCCCCGGAGGTTTTGCAGCCGGGACTCCAGGACATCATTCGCTGAGCTCAGAGACTTGTGGAGGTTCTTGGCATCCTTCTCCAAAGCCTTCAGCAATTGCTCAGGGACTTCTTCAGGGGGGTTGGCCACGATCCACTGCACTGCATCCAGCTCCTGATTCACTGGGAAGCTCAGCTCCTTCAGCTCAGCACCCAGGGCCTGAGGCAAGACAGCATTGTTATGTCTAAGGCAGGGTGACCTCATCTTCCCGCTGCCAAAAACCGAGCAAAGGTTTTGGAGACGCGGCTCCAAACACTGAGTCTGGATTCATCACCACCCTCCAGCTCTGCTCAGCTGCCAGCACTCACCTGCCCTTTCTCCAAGCTGTAAAAAAATTCATTTCAGCCAAGCTCAGGTTATTGTCTAGGCAGGGAGGAGAAGGTGGATGGCACCAGGAGGAGGAGGAGGGATGGGCTTTGCATATAAATGCCTGGTAAACATGAGATGAATCTCACAGAAGCGGAGAGGGGGTGCAAGGTCTGGGCATGAAACTGGGAAGAGAGGGGACAAACTCAGTCCTGCCTAACACCAGCCAAGCTTGGCCCAGCCTCGCTCACCTCTGCCTGCTGCAGCAGGTCATTCAGGGCTGCCAGACTCTGCTCTGCTGGCTGCACCCGTTTGATTCTCATCTCGATGTCTCGCAGCATGGAGAGATATGACACCAGCTTCTCGTCGTGCTCCAGGCACATCTTCTTGCTGAACTTGATCTGTTTTTGAGGGAAAACAAAACCTCAGATTTAGGCAGAAAACAAAGGGTCATATATCATTCCTTTTTTTTTTTTAATTCCTCCATAGAAGAAATCTGTTAATAACATTTCAGCTCACGGACTTGCCACTTGCAGGCCTTATCTACAAGATTTACTACAAGAAAAATAAAACACGTGGTTCTGTTTCCAACATAAGCTTATAAATGGCAAGAGATCTCTGGCGTTGCAGCAAAAGTGCCAAAAAAAGAGTCCCACTCGTTAGTCATTTCGAAGTAATGCTCCAGCAAAAGGAGCCACAACTGAGCCCTGAGTGTTTTCAGTCGAACATCACTGGGTCCTCTGCCAAATCCGCTTCAGCCAACACTGCAACATCCACCCTCCTGCTCTGCCTGCCCTCTGTGCCGAGGACCTCAGACAGATTTAGCATCATCCACAAACAGCTTATAAAAAAATGCCAAAATAGTGAAAAGCACTCATTTACCTGGGCTGGCCTTGTGGATTCCCTCGAGGTTTCCAGCAGCTCCCCCTCCACTATCACAGGTAACAACAAACTCCGATCACCAGGCCCCAGCTGCTTGGTCCTCTCCTGGGGGGCGTCCCCTTGGGATTTGGGGGGACCTCCTTGGTCTGTGGCGAGCTTGGCTGTTTGCTCTTGCTGTTTCTTTTCTCCAGGCTCAAGGACTGCGGAAGTTTCCTGAGCTCCTCTGGGTTCCTCTCTGATGATCAGCTCATCAGGGGCTGCACTGGACACGTCCCGGGTGGTTTCCACCTTGGTGTCTTCCCGAGTCATCCTCTCCTCCAGGGTCCAGGAGGAATCGTGACCATTCCTGACCCCACCTTTCATCACCTCTCGAGCTTCCCCTTGTCCAGGGGGCACAGGGAACACCTGACCCTCTCTGAGGTTCTCTGTACCTTCCTCTGACACTGCTTTCTTTCCTTTCTCATCCCTGCTGCTCCCCCTGGGCTTGGCTGTGTCTCTTGCCAATGCAGGAGTTGTCTCGATGGTGGTTTCATCTTTTGGCTCTGGCCCCCTTGAGACAAAGTCCTCCTCCTCCTCTTCCTTCCCCCTCGGAATTTCTTTGGAAACCAGAAAAGGAAGGGGCTGCTTTTCTGCAGAAGGTTTCTCTGGCTGAGCGCCGTCTCTTGGAACACTGCCCTGCTTTGTTTTCTTTTTCTTGCTTTTCTGTTTTTGGGTAGGTTTGAGCTCAGTTTCACCTGGTTTTTCCTGACCAACTGGACCCTCTGCACTCAATTTTGGGGTTTCTCCTTCAGTGTACTTGACAGTCCTCTCCCCTGCAGGCCCATCTCCTGCAGCCTTCACAGAGCCACCAACCTCAGCGGGTTCTCCAGACTCTGTAGGACCCATCTCTCCCCTCCCTGGACCCACACGAACAGATTCCCTCAGGGCTGCTGGTGTCACCCGGACCATGCTGGTCACCCTCTCTCCTCGCCCCAAAGTCACCACTGCACCTTCTGCACATGCCACAACTCCCTCTGCACTTACAAACTCTCTCCTCCTCCTCTCCTCACCATCCTCCGCATTGTGAAGTTCCTCCGTGTCCAATAACAACTGCTCCTCCTCCAAGGCCAATCCCTCTACTTCCCCTGTCTCTCCATCCACTTCTTCCCTCCTCAATTCCTCCCCCCAGGCTGCTCTCACCTGGGAGCTCCTTTTTGTGATCCCTTTTCCCACAGCCCCTACCACCACTGTCTCATCAGGGAGAGACATCACATCTGAGGGCTGTTCTGGAGTCACCACAACCTTTGCTTGGGGATGCTGCAGATGATGTTTATCGTGGGGATGAACACCATCTTTGGAAGCTTCCTGAGGTTTTAGTTTCCCTTCTGTCCATGTGACAGGGGATGTCCCGGTGGCACCTCCAGCTGCGTCATAGCTCGCAGCTTCAGGTTGAACTCTGTGCTCAGCACCATCAGATCTCCTGGCAGATCTGGTAGAGAGGGTGACATCTTCCTCTTTCGGAGGCATTTTTTCCAGTTTTTCCTGTAAAAGTTGAGTTTCTTCTACTCTGTGGGCCTCAGATCCATATTTGTCTTCGGGCCTCTGCGCACCCTGAAGACCGGCGGCTAATTTTTGGCTAATCAGTTCTTTTTCAACAGCTTCCTTCACAGTCAATCTTTTCCCACTGCTGGCATCAACAATTCCCCCAGTCCTCAGCTGGTTGGTGGCAATGACTTTGGCCATGGCCTCATCCAGCAGCCCTCGCTCCACCGCAGCCCTCAGGGACAGCCTCTTGCTGACGGTGCCCTCCACCACCCCTCCAGTGTCTGCCTGTGCCTGCAGCAGCCTCAGGGTGGGCAGAGGGTCCACCTTCCCCATCCTCACGGCCTCGGCACACGTCAGCTTGGTCCCTGTCACCTCATCCTTGATGGCTCGGAAGGGATGGACCTCCAGGTACCTCTGGCCAGATGCAATGTCAATTCTACACTTCTTCATGAACTCCGAGTAGGGGACGATCATGCAGGTCTCAGGATCCACAAGGCCTTCTTTAATTTCTGAGGATGACAGGACTTTCTCCATCACCTGCTGGGGCAGCAAGCCCTCCCGCACCGCTTGACACAGTGCCAGTCTCTGGCCAGAAGCTGGATCAAAAATGCTTCCACTCTCAGCTTGGATTTCTTGCACTTTCCTCTGGAATTCTGGACTAACGAGCCCTAAAGATACGGCTTGTGGCAAGGGCAGCTTCTCCTTTGTGACTGGATGGACGTAGTCCTGCAGGCACACACTTTCGGCCTTCCTGAGCTCGTTACATAAATCTCCATCAATCAAACCATGTTCCATCGCATGGCTCACCGAAAGCCTCATCCCAGACACGTGGTGGATGATTCCTCCATCAGCAACCTGCTTGGTCAAGAGCTGAAGAGCTTTTTCCTTTTCCAGGAGCCCTTTTTCAATAGACTCCGCAACAGTCAAAGGCTGCTTAGTTTTAGGATCCACAATTCCACTGGTTTCAGCCTGTAAACTAATGAGCTTCTGTCTGGTCACCTCATCAGTGCCTTTCCCCTTGGAAGCCTTCTCCAGTTTGACCAGCTCTTTCTGACTTGCTGGCTCAATGAGGCCCAGAGTTGAAGCCAAAGTGACCGACACTTTTTTGCCACGTTTCAAGTCAACAATCCCCCCGGTAACCACCTGCCCTTCCAAGACCCTCATCGCTGTTTCCTTGTCCAGAAGGCCAACAGCAGCAGCGTCCTTGATGGAGTAGACAAAGTTATTGCCTGGGTCAAGAACGCCGCTTATGGCTCTGTCGGAC
This sequence comes from Pitta sordida, assembly GCA_013390025.1. Lineage (NCBI taxonomy): Eukaryota > Metazoa > Chordata > Aves > Passeriformes > Pittidae > Pitta > Pitta sordida. Next base: position 243,846 of record WEKX01015108.1, on the reverse strand, counting down.
GCGAGAACCTTCTGGAGAAGCTTCTCATCCATCAGACCTTCCTCAATGACGTCCTCAGTGGTCAAGGATTCGCACGTCTGAGAGTCAAAGAAGCCGCTGAACATCTTCATCCTCTCCATCAGTTTCATGGCCGTGTGGCTGGGCACCACCCCGCAGGCCACTGCCTCGTTCAGCAGCAGGGCCTTGCCTGTCTGCTCATGGATTATGCCACCGCTCTGGAGCTGCGCCAAGAGCATTTCCAAAGTGTTCTCTGCTTCCTGCTCTTCAGGGGCTGGCAGGGATGCTTCACCAACATCTCCATCACCCAGTACTTCTTCCCCCTCTCCTTCTGCCACTTCCAACACACCGTCCATGACTTTGCTTTGCCTCTCTGTTCGCGCTGTCTCTCCCGTTTCGGGGAGCACAACCTCCTCTGCTCCCAGCACACCATTTTCAACTGTCTCCTCAGTTAGTAAATACACATCTCTAACATCTTCTGCCTCTAGTTCAGGTTTCTCCACAGCCTGAGACCTCTCTGCCACAATTTTCAGTCTGTCTCTACCTTCTGAAACATCCATTGCTATGCAGACTTCACTCTTCACCACCACTGCCCCACCTTCCAACGTCCTCTTCTGATCTGCAACACCTTCCACTCCATCTACTGCACCAGGCTTGGACTCTTCTTCTGCTTCGACCAGCATCTCCTCTCTTTCTCTGAATCCACTTTCAAGGTCTCCAGGAGGTTCTGGCGTCAATAATTTTATCTGATGTTTGCCCTTGCTTGTAGAAGTTACTTGCTGTCTTCCAAATTCAGCATCAGTCTCACTCTTGACAGTCACCTGTTCAGTGTAAATCTGCTCTTGCCCTTCCACACAGAGAACATCTTCTGCCTCCTCCAAGAGCAGACTCTCAAGTCCCATCACCACCTCCCCGTTCTCTAAAGCAGTCCCGGGTGGTTGGATCTTTTCACTTTCTTCTTTTGAAGGAGCAAATTGAAGCTCAAGCTGCTGCAAAGCCAAACCATTGCAAGGTTCACTTTCAAGGACTGCATTTGCCTCTCTTTCCTCAAGGCTTTCACTGCCCGCCAACACCTGTGCACAGGACCCATTTTCATGGGTTTGGATGAGAGCTCTAGTGAGATTGTTCAATTCTCCATCCACCAAGAGCAGCTTCTGACCATCGTGGATGTTGATGTAGCTGTGGGTCATCAAGTGGAACATGAGCCTTTCGTCATCGCTCCGTAGTGGAAGGTCACTTGGCTCTTGGTGACCTGTGGGACTCCTTCCAGGAGAGCTCTGGCCGTGCCTGCTCCTGCCTGGAGAGCCGGCGAGCTGCACACCGGCCATGACGTCGGGCATGACTGTTGATTTCAGCTTCTTCACCACATCCCTCTCCAAGACACCTTGCTCAGCTGCTTTCTGCCAGGACAGCACCTCGGTGGTTTCTGGTATAAAAACGGCCTTAATGAGTTGCCTCTTGCTGAGAATCTTGTGAACCAGGTCTGTGGATAGGATTCCTTGCTCCAAAGCATCCGCAACCGGGACGATCTCCCCTGTCTCTGGCCACAGGAGCCCCATGAAGGACCATAGGGATTCCAGGACCACCAGCACAATCTGTGGTGCTACCAACTCCTTCCTCACAGCTTCATCAATGCTCAGTCTCTCTCCCGTGGCGGTGTCGATGATCCCGCCCGTCTGAAGCTGTCGGATGAGGAGCGTGCAAGCCAAATCCTGGTCAATTAAATTGTGTCTCACAGCCTCGTCCACAGTCAGCCTGTGCCCTGTCCTGGGGTCAACAATGCCACCAGCAAAGAGCTGGGCTTCCAGCAGCCTGACTGTCACCTGCTTGTCTATCAGCCCTTCCTGGAGCGCCCGGAAGATGCTGACCTCTCTGCCTGATTTCAAGCTCACCACCCTACCCGCCAGCTGCTTCACTGGGAGCAGCCTCAGCCCAGTCTCCTGGTGGATGATGCACCGGTCCATGAGCTCAGCCAAACTGATTTTCTCAGCAGTGTTGGGGTCAATCAAATCCTTGCCACCTTCCAGGTGAGACAGAAGCCTGGAATGAAGCTGGGGGGTTAGGAGCCTTTCCTGCACCGCTGTCTCCATGCTTATTCTGCCCTGATGGAATTTAAAGCCCCCGGTGACGAGCTCAGCCTCAAGAATCTTTAGCCCATTGCTCTCACTTATCCTCCTCTCTTCTACTGCGGCGACGACAGGCAGGAGCTGCCTCCCTTCACGTCTGATTTCTTCCACCTGGTGGAGAGCATCCTTCAATTCCTGCAGCACCTGGAACATCCTGAGATCGATGATGTTTCTTGCCAGACCTTCCTCCAAGGAGATTTTCTCACTGGTCTCTGGAACAACTAAGTCAGATGTGATAACCTGGGCCTCCAAGAGGACGAGGCCCGTGTCCTGATCTATAAGACCTCTCTGGATGGCACCAAAGACAGGGAATATTTCTACCGTGCCAAGATCGATCACTCCTGCCACTGCTTCGCTGGCCTGGAACAGAAAGAGAAGGAAAAGGAATTAAATCAAAATCCAGCATTCCCAGCACTCGTTGCACGAGTTTCAGGGAGGCCTCAGTTTCCAATAAAAAAAAAAAACACCTTAAGATCCCTAAACAGGCTAGAAAGCGAGTCCCAAAGGGTTTGAAATGCAACTCCAAAGGCATCACAGCACAAAAATCAGTGCATTTGCCAGCCTGCACATTGCCAGTAAGTTTTAATGCTCATCTAGTCCATCACCAGGGCAGCACCAAGACTCTTCCAATAACCACCACCAGTAACGCAGCCAAGCAGCAAGTGCCAAAACCAACAAGAGCTCCCAGTGCTCCATGGAAAAAGAGGGAAGGAGACCAACAAGCACGACAAAGCCCTTCAACAACTCCAGATTTAAAAAGTAAAGACAACAATAGTCCCACTGTGCACTCACAGAAAAGAAATCCGCCCCCCTCCTCCCCACCAAAGTTGTCCACTTTGGGGTAAGAAAGAACCTCTCCCAGTGCAGCCTCCATGCTGATTCCTGCCATGCCATCAATCCTGCACTTCCCAAGCAAATCTCAAGTGCCAGGATGGTTGGGGAATGCCACAGACCCCCCTGTGCCACAGAGCAGCTCCCAGTCATGCACCAGGGCAGGAGCGCAGGGCAGCACCACAAGCACGACCACAGCACCTGCTCTGCCCACTCCAGCGCCTCCAAGCTGCTCCTCAGACAGGGTCAAAGGAGAAACGGAAAATTCTGAGGGTCAGACTGGGAACACACCATCTACTGTGGTGGTTTTGGAGGGGCTTTTCTTGCTGCTATCCCCACAGGGAGGGCAATAATACAGATGATGAAGAGTATCTTTGTCCAGAGGATCTTTGGAGATTTGGGTTTCTCCCAGTCCCACTGGTTGGGTACATGGTTGGCCCGAGCACTGGCAGATTTTTGTGGGGATAGCAAGGAGGGAATGAGGACTACGGAACAAATTTCTTCTGCATCCCAATACCCTGCTGTGGGGACAGGGGGAACCTTCTGGGACAACCGAAGCTCTCCACCACCATTGCCAGACTCTGACATGCACGTTCAGAGAGGAACAAGCCATGGAAAGACAGAGAAGAGGGAAGTGGGGAGAAAAAAAAGAGGACGATAAAAAAAGGAAGGAGATGGATGGGAGGGAAGGGAGTAAAAGGCTTTTACTTACCGAGTTGCAGGGTGTGCCTTGAGCAGTTAAAGACAGAGCCTTATGGAGCAGTTCAGCCGTATCACACACAGTGTAAAGCTTGGTGTTAGCGTCCAGCATGCGACTGGTTTGTTTGCAAAAAGAACCCCACACACAGGTCTTCCTCTTCCCCTTTGTGTGTTTTGTTTGTTTAAATCCCGGAGGGTTAGTTAAAACTTGTAAGCAAGGATGTCAGTTAATCTTAAAAAACAGTTGACATGAAACACAAACCGTACAGGGACACATCATGCTCAATTTAGCGCGTTCTGCTTTGCGTTTTCCCCTCTTTTATGACTTTTCTTTCCGACAGTTGGATGTTTCCAGCAAGCAAATGTTAAAGGAGTTCTTCATGCTCCCTCTACAGTGAAGCAACGGCTCCGCACGAGAGCCGCAGGCATCGTTTTGCAGACGGGGATCTAAGGTGAAGCCCCGCTGCCACCTCTTGTTTTCTGTCCTGGCCTTCGGAGAGCGTGAGTGAAAACTGTTCCAGCCCCAGAGCAGCCTCGTGCTGCACCAAAGCTGCACGACAAGCCCTGGAGAAGGCTTTTGCTCCAAAATCATCTTCCTGCCCAAAAAGGAGGAAAAAGGGAAAGGAGAAAAGCATCTTATCCATAGGGAGGCTGCACCAAATCCCAATCAACTAATGAGCTGACTCGCTCCCCATGGGGACTAAAGGGCTTTTACTGCAAGCATTTACTGCTCTGAAACACCTGGAATGTGCTGTGAAGTTAATTTTGGAGCAGAACACTCTGATATTTAGGTGAAAGCTGGACAGGCAGATCTCAAACAAGCAGCCCTGTGAGTGGCTGAAACAGGGCTTCACCCACGGACTCGAGAGCCAAAACCTGCGACACGCGGCCAGATCTGAGCAGGCCGTTGCTTCAGGGTACAGGAAGCCAGCAAGCAAACACACAAATATATCCATTGACACATGTATATACACTCAGAGAACACGTACACGTATATCTGTGAACGACAGCTTGTAACAGAGGCACTGAGGATGCGCTTCCAGCCCTCCCTACCCAGCGGAACGAGGATGGGAACTGATGGGAGCACGGGTGGATGTGAACAGGGAATGGGCTGGGAAGGTCTCCTGGGTCAGCTGAGGGGCTGGACAAGGGATTTGCCTTCCACTGGGAAAAGCAACTTGGTCCAGCCACCGCTGAGACAAATCCTTTGGAAGAGGGAAGTGGGGAGAAGGCCACGTGGGCAAACGTCCCTCGGCAGAATCCCACCTTCCTGCACCCCCAGCTCGCAGGAGATGGAGCCCTCTGAGGTTAAAGCACACCCCTCAGAGGACACAGATTTCCTAAGGGAACTGTTTCCAGGACAGAACTCCATCTACATCCCTGCCCACCAAGCATGAACGAGCCAACCCTTTTGCACAGAGGGCTGATTAAAACCGAAGAATGACTCTCCCATCGACCTGGAAGGCAGCAGGACCACCAGGCACCACCAGCCTGGATAGTTTGGGTGACCATGGATGGAAGAGAAAGGAGGGCAACCACGTGCAAGGAAGAAAGGTGATGGGCTGTGAGTGGCCGTGAGACACACAACAAAGTGAAACCTTTCACAGGCCCCTGAGGGGTGAAGCGTGTCCGTGGGACCGAGCAGGGAGCAGTACCTTGTGCTCTGTCTCCTGAGCCAGCTGGCTCTGGAGCTGCTGGAGCTGCTCCGAGGAGATGCTGCAGAGCTCCTGGTAGGTCTCCTTCAGAGCACCAATCTGAGCAGAAATCTGTTCCTTTTCCGGCTGGGAAAGCCTGCAAGGGGGAAGAGGAAACCTCTCAGGATGCTGCACAAACCAGCTACACAGAACTGCCATGTTTTTCTGCTGAAAGAGGAGGCCAAATTCATCAGGAGTCCCTTCTTCTGCCTGCCCCTCTCCTTCCCCAGCTCAGCTAAAATCTGCAGGGATCACTGAGCACAGGGTGATGCCCATTGTAACGATCAAATCCCCAAATACATGGGGCTGGATCACTGCTAGAGAGGATTATTATTGCCCCACAGCATAAATGGGTTGCACACTTCACAGTTCTCATGCAGGTAAGAAAGAAGACAACTTGTCACATGCAGCTCATCGCTGATTTTAACTGGAGTCCGGGCACTGGACCCCAGCCCACCAGTGCCAGCTCTATCTCATCTCCCAGCCCTGTTCTCTCCTCGGGCCACACTCACTTGTGGCTGTGTTTTGCCAGGAAGATTTGGGAAGTTTTGATGGCCTCAGAGACCTGCTCCTTCTTCGCAGTCAGCTCCTCATTCACGGCCTAGCAAAAAAAAATAAATAATAAAGAGAAAGAAGCTTAATCCAGCTGTGGAAAAAGAGCAGAAGTTTAACCCCAGTGACTGAAGGTTGCTCCTGCTTTACCTGCTGCTCTGAGATGGATTTCTCGATGTCACCCAGCTCTCTGCTCCCAGCAGCTGCTGTCCTGCCTTGCACACTCTGCTTCAAGCCCAGGACCCAGCCCAGGAGCTCCTTCACCTTGTCCGTGTGCTCCTGCTTCTCTTCCTCCACCACTTTCTGCAGAGAGAGAGGAAAACAACCCTGTCAAAGGGGTCCCGGCTCTCCAAGGAGGGAGAGGTTCTCAGCAGCAGTGGCCGAGGTGTAACCTCAACATGGGGCAGCATCCTTGGGGATGGAGGCAATGCCTGCACGCTCTGAATGGCATCCCAGAATAAGCTGAGTTGGAAAGCACCACAAGGATCATCAGCCCAACCCTTAGCCCTGCACAGGACAGCCCCAAGAATCACCCCATGTGCCTGAGAAAATCATCCCAACCCTCCTGGAGCTCTGCCAGCCTTGGGGCTGTGCCCACTGCCCTGCCCTGGGGAGCCTGGGCAGTGCCCAACCACCTTCCGGGGGAAGAAATTCTCATATCCAACCTAAACCTTCCCTGACACAACTTCAGGCCACTCCCTCGGGGTCCTGCCACTGATCCCAGTGGAGAAAAGATCAGGGCCTGCCCCTCCTCTACCCTTCACAAGGAAGTTGTCACTGCAATAAGGTGTCCCCTCTCACATCAAATGCCCTCAGCTGCACCTCCCACAGCTCCTCCTTTTCTGCTTCCCTCCTTTCACCAGTTGTGCCCCACACCCTCACCTCCTCCTCCTCCAGCCGCCGCAGAGCATCACTGATGTACTTCACGTGCTGCGTGGTCAGAGTCACCAGGGCCGTGTAGCGAGTCCGTAAATCCATGAACTGCCGAAGGAAAAAGGGGAAACGGGGTGCATTAGTCCCCCTGGCAGCTCGGGAAACACAGCACCTCCTCCTTGGGAACCCCCCAGGCACCTGGCAGACCTGGAAAGGCATCAATGAAATGCAGCAAGTCCGATGGGGAGGGTTGTGGCCACACATGCCATGCTGCACCACCCTGGAGTCAGGGGACACTGACACTGGGGCGGGTGCTCAGCTCTTACAGAGGGGCTACCGGGCTCTTGAATTACCCACACAGAGCACACAGGACCTCGAGTCCCTAAAGGTCTCATCCCAAAGATCCACACACAGTGACACTGCATGGTGCTCTGCTTATTTACCTCACAAGGCTGAAGGGCTGAGCTGACCCCGCTGGATCTGACCCAGGGGTTCCCAGGTCATACCTGGTGCTTAGAGCACTAAGCCATCCCCTGTGGCTATTGGCAAAAACAGCGACGGGGGAAACTTTATTTGTACAAGAGAGCTCAGCAGAAAGGAGCTCGTTTCACGGGGGCTGCTCGGAGGTTTGCTTGGCGTGGAAGGAACATTCCCCCCCCCCTGCACGATTTTTCCCTGCTGAGGTTGGGTGTGTGGCTGCGCTCCCACCTCCTGTGTGATGGCATCCGAGGACGAGAGCATGCGCCGGCGCTTCATGGGAGACTTCTGCTGCGACTCCACAAACGCCCTGTACGTCATCAGCTGCAACTCATAGTCCTGAAAACACAGCAGGGATTGGGAGACATGGGGCACGAGAGATACAGATGGTGCCGGGGTCGTTTCTGCCCAGCCAGCCTTGCCCGGGTGCAGATGGGGAACTGTACCTTGACGGCGGCCGAGTATTGCTGGGAGAATTTCTGACACTGGTCCAGCTTGGCTTGATTTTTCTCAATTTCTGCAGCCAAAGCCTTCAGCAAAATTCAAAGCAAAAAAGGTTGTCAGGACAGGCTGTCGGAGCTGCTGCCCAGAGAAGCTGTGGATGCCCCATCCCGGGAAGTGTTCAAGGCGTCCCCGCCCATGGCAGGGGGGTGGAAATAATGGTCTTTAAGATCCCTTCCCAAACCATTCTGTGACTCCGTGACAGCTGCTATGGCAGGGGTTGAGCCGAATGCTGATTCCCATCCCTCCCTCTTTGGGTAAAGTCTTTCTATTCCTCAATTTTTCACGCAAGACCTCATCTCCACCTCAAGCTATGCACAGTTTCTCCCCTTCCCAGACACCCAGCTCAGGCCTGCAGCCTCCTCCCTGCTGCGTTTCATCTTTTCAAGCTCACAGATGACAAGAAGTGACACTGTCACCGCAGCAACTGCGCTGAGCCATCCCAAGGTCCTTCCTCACCGTTTGCTGGCTGAGCTGCTCCGACAGCACCCGGCTGTCCTCGGCCTGCCCAGGCTTCATCAGCTCCTGCTGCACCGTGATCTCCTCGATCCACTGGATCAGGGCACTGTGGCACTGCCGGTAATCGCTCAGCACCTCCTGGATGCTCTCCAGTTCCGTGTGGCTGAGAGAAGGACCAACACAAGTAAGAGGAGGATGAAATGCCACAGCAGGCTACAGGAGAAGCATCGCTGCTCACAAGCCTGACCCCAGCTCTCGGCTGGAGCAGGGAAGCAGATCTCTGAGAGGAGGCCGGAGGTTTCTCACCGGGTCTCAATCTGGGTGCAGACCCGCTGCCAGCGATCCCACAGCTGGCTCCCCTTCTCCTGGTAGCGCTCCAGGTCGATGCTGCGCTCCTGCCTCAGCCGGTACAGCTGCTCTCCCACCGCCTTCGCCTTCGCCATCTCCTCCTCCAGCGTGGAGAACACGGAGCCCTTGTCCTTCACCTCCCCGAAGGCTTGCTGCAAAAACAGCGAGAGACAGCACCGGGTCAGGTTTGATGGGTTTATCTGCCCACTCTCCTTAAACCTGCAAAGAACTGGGAGGTCACAGGAGGTGTAGAGTGAAGAGGACCATGTTCCCAAGTCAGGCTGGTTCTGGCCCTGTCCTGCAGCTGCCAAGGTGCTCATGTGTGCCAGCACGTGCCCTACAAGAAAGTCACAGCAGTTCCTTTACCTTTATAAAGCAATAAGGAATCACATAAGCAGCACAAATTCCTCCCAGCTGTACCAAGGCAAGAAAAATGTCACAGAGTCCGAATTCACCAGAGAAAGGCGAGGAGAAGGGAGGGCCCTGCCTGACAAACCAAGAGCACCAACCTGCAACGCTGTCCTGTGAGACTGGATGGCTGCCAGGTCAGCAGGAACTGCCTCCTCCTGGCTCAGCTTCACCTCGTACCCTTTGACCAGGGATTCTGCTCCTTGGGTGTTGCGGATAATGACATCAACCGTCTTCAACCTGGCAAGTCAAACAGAGGCAGCACGATGACACGCAAGGTTTGGCACAGGTCTGGACTGTGAGGGTGTTGGTACCGTGGGACACAGAGGGATGGAGCTCAGTTACAGTCCAGCACAAGGTGTGTTGGAGGGACAGATGGAAGGTCTTAAGTGAATTGGGTAAAAAAGGTATTTGAGAACAGAGGTATGTCCTGACTCACTTCTCCAGGTAGATGGAAGACAGTCCATGAGTCTGGTCCATCTTGTTCACCACCAAGTCCAGCTCAGAACGCAAGCTGGGGGTGCTGGGCCCCGCGGGTGCCTTGCTGAGGAAGCTGTAGCATCTCTCGGACACCACGCGCAGCTCTGAGTGCAGGCGCTGCAGCTCCTCCTGCATCCGCTGTGACAGGCAGGGAGACAACGTGAAAGGAGAGCCCGAACAGGCAGGGGAAAAGCAGGATTGCCCTTGGCAGAGAGGACAGCAGGAAATGAAGCAGGGAGGCCACCTGCTGAGGTTTCCTGCTGCCTTCTGTGCAGCAAGATCCCCTCACACCCCGCACAGCCACGCTGCCATCACCCACACATTCACTCCAGAGAAGCTGCAGCTATTTTTGGACCAGCGTCCACCACCTCCCTCTCCACCCCATCTCCCAGCTGCAGGCCTGACCTCCTGCTCTGCAATGCGGATGGTGTTTTCCTGGATGGTGTCACCATCTGCCCGGGCGCTGCTCGGGGACTGGATTCGGCTCACGAGCCTCTGCTCACACTCCTCCAGCCGCAGGCGGATGTTCTTGAGCTCGGAGAGGTACGTCCTGGCAACGGTCTCATCCTTGTCTTCTGCGAGTCAGAGACAAACAAAGAGCAGCTCAAGCACCCCCAGCCAGTGTCTGTCCCAAATGGGACCTGCTGGGAGCTGAGCACAGCATCGCCCTGACACCACGATCCCTGCTCAGATGGAAAACAAGTTCATTAAATCATCTCATTTAAATACGTATCTGAGAATGAGGCAAGGCAGAGTCCTCAGTCCTAATGTGAATCACAGTGTCACAAGTGCCACCACTGTGTATATCTTCCCAAAAACTAAATGCAGGAAGAACTCAGAATGTTCCTAATGACTAAACCCATTGCCAACGGTATTAGGGGAAGAGGGCTCAGCAGTTAAGCTGAGGCTGCAAAGCCAAGGCCTCTCTGCAGGAATATTGCTGGACAAGGGCCGAACACTTGGATGGATGGAGAAATAAGGAGAGCAGCTGCTCAGGAGAAAAAGAACATGAAGCCATCCCATAAATCCTTTGTTTATAGGTTCCCACAGCTCCTGGTTAAACCATCAGCTCTTTGAAGCTCACCATTCTCCATGGACTCCAGCAGCTGCCGGATGTGTTCCTTGGAAGACTCCACTTCCTCCTCCAGGCGCAGCCGGTCTGACACCGAGAAGAGCTCGGAGTCCCGGCTGTCCTGCAGGAAATCCTCGTAGTGCGCCTGGAGGCTCTTCAGGGCTTGCTGGCACTCCCCCTGAGCCAAGGATCTGAGCTGCAAGTGGGAAAGCAGCACATCCAAACATCAGGAACAGCCTCCTGCACATCACCTGCGGCCACCCTCCCAACCTGACCCAGCTGAGGAGTCTTCTCAGAGGAGGAAAGGCAAACCCTCCACATCAGCACAGCCTCCAGCCGTGCTCCATCCCTCACGGAATGCTCAATTCACAATCTCTCATCCTTGTTACAGCTCAGCAGCAAAACCCCGATGCTCTTTTTACTGGGAAAAACTGCAACCCTTTTGCACAGCACCCCCAAGCTCAGGTTTTTTCACTGTTCAAGGTGCAAAGACCTTTGACTTCCCCAATCTTTCACTCCCTGGCCTTCCCCCTCTGCTTTGCCACAAGAAGGAGCAACAAATGCCTGGAGCTGGGCAGGGAACATCCTCCATACCTTTTCCATGCTGAAGCTTTGCACCAGGGCTATGTCCTTGCGCAGGTAGTTCCAGGAGATGAGGCTCTTTGTGTTCACGTGGAGCTGGTGCCACAGAGCCATCACTTTCTGGTACAACTGCTCTACCCTGCAAGGGGAAGGAGCGGATCCATCAGCCCTGGATACCCCCAGCACACCCAGTCCTGACCCCATTCATCCTCCAGCCATCACTGCCAGCCGGCAGCTCATCAATCCAGTGATCCCAGTTCGGCAGCACGCAGGGGGTGATGCTCCTGCTGTTCAGTGCCAGAGATCCCCGAGGGGACCCCTCCTCCCAAAATTGTCGTTTTCTCTTTCACAAGCTGCTACAGCAGTTGCTGCAATGGAGTTTGCAGCTGTACAGCAATGAGGGATTCCTTTCCTCACAACACATCAGCTGTGCCACCCACTCCTGCTCCTCCACCCCAGCTCCTTTCCCGTTCCCACCCCAAATCTGTCCCCTCCCATGCCACCATCCCACCCCCATGACTCCCCCGTGGTGGAGGCCCCCAAATTACCTGCTGGCCATCTCGATGGCCTCTTTGTTGGGTGGGGGGACGAGGAAGCAGACAGAAGGCACCATGGCCTCATTCCCCGTGGGGCTGATCACCTTCCACTTGGTCCTCTGGGAATTGTCCTCCAGGACACACTCGTCATTCCTGCAGATCGTGATCTGCGGCGGCACCAACAGCACCAGCCCATCAGAAACCAGAAACACGCCCGTCCCTGCTGCCACCCTCCCTCCTGGGACTGAGCCAGCTCCCATAAACACACAGATAGATGTATTTTAATCAAGGAAAAGCCTGGAACAGTGCCAAGCAGTGCAGCACGCTCGTGCCTGGAGAGGGAGGGACAAGGAAGTTAAACAGAGCCGGCTGCCACCCACGTGCTTGTTTGGCTGAGGCTGACAAACCCCATCCTCCTTGGGGGGGAAAGGACTTCAGCTCCTGCCCAGAATAAACCTGGGACTTGGAAATCTGCTCCAGGAAAAACATCCATGCTGTTTCCCTCCTTCTGCCTTCCCACTCTGTTCCTGCTTTCCCTTGACAGATACTACGGAGCTCATCCTAAACCACCACGGGTGTCACTGCCCAGCCTCGTCCCTGCCTTCCCTTTCCAGGTTCCAGTGACACCCTCCCAGTCCTCACCTCAATCTGCCGATAGTCACACACAGCCTTGATGGGGATCGTGCTCTTCACAACGTGCTCCGGGTTCCTGGGCCGGAGCTGAACGATGGTTTTGGACCGTCCCACCAGGCTGGCGACGGAGCTCTTGGACTGAATGAGCTGCTCCTTCTCGTCCTGGCAGAGAGAAGGATGAAGGACAGGCTGTTCAAGGCTGAGGAGGGGAGGGCTCTCCCAGGTGTCTCGGCTCCCCCCACCCCAACGCTGGCCTGCAAGGGCTGAACAGACACATCAGGAGGATCCTGCTGCCCTGGCGGGATGGGAAGAGGGGTCAGGAGATGGGATGGACGGGAGAACGGACTTCAGCTTGGGATGGGATCCCTTCGCTACCGCTCCCACTGCCCTGCGAAGCCACATGCACACCTCTGGCTCTTTGGCTGCTTGGGCAAGAAAACGTTTTCTTTCAAAAGGGCAAAACCAGAGAACACAACACACACCAAAATTAATGTCTCAGGAGCTGTAAGGGGCCAAGAGCAGGACAAGCTCCAGCCCAAAGCCAGGGACGTTTTGCCCATGGAAGCATGCTCCCTTCTCTAAAGCAAAGGATGTTTAAACCAATGGCTGGAATGCGAGATGATGAATTATGTGGATAAAACATCAAAAGGAGAAGGGGCTCATGGTGGAGTGACTGCACAGGCCTCTGGGTTGGGGGAGAAATTTGCTGGCTGGAGGAAAACGCTGTGCAATTGATTCCTGGGTTTAGGAAGGATTCCAGGAAATGTTCTCCCTCATGCTCAGAACTCCGGGGTTGGTTAGTGTGCTGACGGGGGTGGAGGATAATTTAATGGTTAAATAAAAAGAAAAAAAAAAGAAAAGGATAAATGATTAAATAAACTACCTGTGCCTGTCCCAGGGAGCATGATTGGAAGAAATACAACTTTAACTTATTAGGAAAGAAAGAGTAATATAGCTGAGCTCAGGGCACCTGCCCCAGTGCTGAGGTTGTGGCTGGTCTCCAGTGCCTGGAACAGCCTCTCCCACCCCAGACAGCACCTGCCAGGCTCCCGCTGTTCCAGGGCTCCCAAACACACACCCCAGGAACCAGACTGGCTGCTCCACGTCCTGGGAGCCCTGGAGGACAGGGGGGGGACCCAGACCTCCAGGAGAGAAGACAGTGCTGCTCCCCCATCACAAACACCAAGTAACAGGACCCCAGACCACTGGGATGTGCTAAGAGCAAAGTCCAAGTGACTCCTGCCTCCACACACTCAAATGCCACCTCCTGGCCCTTCCACCACCAGCTCAGCACTTAACCCACAGCCCAAATCCTCCCCTGACCCTGGTTTCAAATGCCAGCTGATGCTTTGCTCCTCGGGGTTTGTTTTCAAGTTGTTTTTTATTCAGGCCAATTCAGACAAGATGACAGAGCGATGGCCTGGCCCCTGCTCCACCACAGCTAAGCCAGGCCACGTGTTCAGAGATCAACCCCTGGCACAGCCAGGCTGCCCTGGCTCTCCCCCCACTCAGTGCGATGGATTAACATGGGATTTGAGCTGGATAAAGAGCAGGCGTTTCTCCACATCCCACCGGCTCTAAAGCAGGACCAGGAGCATCCTGCAGGGCTCCGTGCAAGGCCTTTGCCAGCAGAACTCCACCAGGGTGGCACGAAGGGCATGGATGGGGCAGGACCAGCTCACAAGTCAAGCTGTGAGCTCGAACAGACGGCGCAGGGAACCTGCTCTGCACCCCGAGGGCACAGAGAGGCCGGATGGTTCCCCACGGCTGGAGTCACCCGCAGCCTGCACCCCCCAAACACATGCGGCAGCTCCAAGCGAAGGCAGAACATCGACCGAGGTGGAAAACAAACCATGTCACACCAAACTGGGGGAATAAAGAGCCTGGTTCCCCCTGGGAAGCAAGAGGTGCCCCCAGGCAATGCTGCTGGAGCGGAGGAAGGCGATGCCAGGGGGGAGGGATGTCGGAGAACCCACCATGGAGTCCTGCAGCAGGTCCTCCAGCCGCGTCAGGCTCGTGTTATGGTCACAAGAATACTTCCTTTTGATGGAGTCCTGCAGGTTCCGCAGGTACGTCTCTGACTCCCGCGCATCGCTGAAGAACTGCAAAGGTTAAATCAGAAACTTGCCCTAAGGGAAGTCGATCCTTTTTTTTTTGGTTTTTGTTTTATTTTTTCCCCCTAGCAGGACATCCTCAGAGAGCAGCTCACGGATATTCAGGAGAAAGCCCCAAATCCTCCTTCCCTCTCCCCCCAGAGGGAACAGCAGCGCAGGAAACTCATGCAGTGGGATTCAGCGAGGGAATCTGGGCTGCCCCTGCCAAATACCTGAAAATAGGCAGCGTTCTCCTTCACGTGCTGCTCCACGCACAGGCAGAGCTGCTTGATCCACTGCCACTGGGTCTGCACGGCCGCGCTGTACGCCTGGGAAACACGGGGAAAAAAGGTGATGGAGGAGGAGCAGGGGAGGACACGGCAGGAGGGACATAAACGGGCAAGGTCTGGCTGCAGCCAGCAGGGTTTGGGTACAAGCAGGAAGAGAAGGAGATGGCAGACCCTGGACCAACGTCTCCACGTCCCACACACCCATGGATACACATCACTGGGGGCTGAGGCAGCCACAGGTTTGCTTTTATCCCGGCCAGAAACAGGTTGCTTCACCACCACGGTATCCCTGGAATCCTGAATGACTCCAGGGCAGCCCAGGTCATTCCCTGTATCACCCCACTGCAGGACAGGCTCATGCTCTGTGTAAGGGTATTTTTTAATGTCTTAATTCGAGGTGAGGATTATTTGGGAATGGCTTTGAGCTTCTCGTTGCACTTCTCTCAGGACAAAACAGCTCTCTCATTCCTCTGAGGTTCTGTCACCCTAAAACGCTTCATCAGGCACTGTGGGGTAGGACACCACGTCTCCCAGTCCCAGATGAGAAGCTTTGGCTGCCAACTGATCCTTGGGAGCCCTCCCAGCCAGGCCAGGTGCTCACTCACCTCTACAGTTTGCTTGGCCGGGTGGTTCTCCAGAGACAGCAGCTCGGCCGTGTCCTGGAGGGAGTGGAAGATGTCCTGCTTCTCTTCCAGCTCTGCCGTCAGCTCCTGCAGGAAGGACACAAGCAAAGTCCAAACCTCAGCTACTGGGAACGACCTCCCTCAGACCTTGTGCCCAGGAAGAGCTGCAGGAAGTCCCAGTGAATCCCCGGGAACTCATTCCCATGGGATGAGTCCTGTGTGCCAAACACACAGGGTGGGTATAACACAGACACTGGAAACCCGCCCGGGGACCTCCTCAGCTCCAGACAGTGTTCTCGTGGAAAGATGGGAATTTATTTATACTGCTTTAAAGAGGGATCAATTTCCCTCTTTAGCTCAGGCTTTATTTCCTCTCCACAAGTTAAATGTGCCTTAAGTTCCAAATAGTACTAAAAATACATCTTTTGATGCCTTTTAGATTGAAATTCAATTGAACACACACGTTTTTTGCACTTTCTCCTCTGGGGAGAGCTTTCATCGGCTCCACTTGAGAACCACAAGCTCAGTGACTTGGGAGGGAGCATCCAGCCTCTGGGGAATCTGAGTCTCTTGGGAGCTGAAGGTCCCAGAGCGGATCAAAAGCAGCGACACCCACCCATCCCAGCATCCCACTCACTGAGAAGTAGTTCTTCTTGGCTGCAATGTTGGGGTTGTTGTCACTCCAGTCATAGGCCAGTTCCTCCTCCTCCTTCTCATTCAGCCAAATCAGCTCAGCAGTGGCCCGAGACACAAACCCGTGCAAGCTCTGGAGGTGCCTCAGTCGGAAGCTCGAGGTTTCCTGAACACCACAAAGAATTATTCCTCTTCCCTGCTCTGAAGGCACTGGGTTTCTTGGAGCCCACACTCCCTGGGCAGGGCTGGGAGCCCACGGGGAGCCCACTCACCATCAGCTTGCAGTACTGGGTCTCCAGCTTGCCGAGTGTCTCCGTGTAGCTCGCGCGGAAATTCGGAGACATTTTACCCTGAGGGATGAAAAAATGCTCCCTGTTACCCGACACAGGACAGCAGAACTTGAAATCCCAGCCCCCAAACCTTTCTCCCCGGCTCTGTGTGAGGAAGAGGAGGTGGAGAGGATGGCTCAGGGCAGCTGCCTCTTGCACTGTGGCAATTCAGGAGCTCCATCCTTCAGAAACCACCTGTCCCAGGCTCCTTTATCCCCCAGGGCTGATCCTGGTGCCCTCAGCTCCCTGTACACATCATGCCATGCACGGTGTGACCCAGCCCGTGCCATACCTCGTACATCCTGGCCTCCTTCACGCTGGAGCCCAGGTCCTCCACGCTGGTGTGGATGTGCCGCTGGGTGTCCAGCTGGGATTCCACGCTTGGAAGGTCGGTGCCCCACTCTGCCCGCTCCAGTCTCATCTGAAAGAGGCCAAGAGGCTGGAGTCAGCACTCCTTGTGTGACACAAGGTCACTCCAGGTTCCAGGTTCACTCCCAGGTCACCCCAGAAGGAACAAACAACCCCCAGTCCTGGTAGAAGATCCGGAGCCAGTTCTCCAACAACTGAATGGTTTCTAGGACAGCCTACATAAGCTTCACACCCACGTCAGACCAACCGACTGCATCAGCACAGATTTGCTTCCAAGCTTTGAAGTGCTCCTCTGATACCCACCGGTCAGCAGGATCACAAGAGAGAAAACCCAAGTCGAGACAAAAGCGTAAGAGCCCTCCAGAAACGCTGAGCCACCAAAGCAATTATTCACAGATACAGGCAGGAAAAAGCCCCGAGCACCTTCCTGGCTTCCCACAGCAGCGAGGCAGGTGATTTGGCCCAGAGGGTCAGCACCCACCTGCATCTCCTCCACCCAGGCCAGCAGCTCGTACACGAAGCGCAGGCTGCCCTCATCTTCGGATGAGGAGATGGCCACCAGCTCCGTCCTGGTCATGGGCTTCCTGAACCAGGAGGCCGAGGAGGTGTGGAGCCCCTTGGTCAGGGACTCGCCCTTCACGTGCGTCGTGCTCAGTGTGGACGTGGGCACCAGCTCCAGGGCGGAGAAGTGGCCTTTCCTGTACAGGTTGGTGCATTCCAGCCTCAGCGTCACCAGCTCGTCCTGCAGCCGCATGATCCTGGGGGCAGCCAGCAAGGGATGGGTGAGGATGGACACACAGTCCCTGCCTCCCCAAAACAGCCCCCGACACAGCCCCTGTCCCCTTCCCACCTGAACACCAGCTCCTCCAGCTGGTAGTAATTCTCATCCCGCAGGATCTGCACGTCCACCTGCAGCTGGCGGATGAGCCCCTCGCACTCCTGCAGGTACACGACCACGTCGGACTCGTACTGCACCGGCTGGCCCGACTCCAGGTGAGCAGCATCCTGCACCAGGGAGAGAGGACACTGAGGGCTGCGTCCCCTCAGCCCAGGAGGGGCAGGGAGAACACGACAGCGACCCAGGATCAGCTTTGAGACCAAAAAGACCTTTGGATCCACAGGTTTAACTGGAGCAGAACTTGAATTCCCACCCAGGGCATCCCCTTTAGAAAAACTCCTGCAAGTGAGCTGAAAGCTTCCAGGGATAGATGGGATCATTATTTTAAGCTCCCAACTCTTTCAACCAACATATCTTTCTCCCAGAACAAAGAAAAACCCTCTTCAGAAAACTACTCCCTACACAGGGTCTGCCACTGAGTGCTTTCTGGCAGTCTTTCAGGCACATAAAACAGATCTGGGGGGGGTTTAAGCCTCATTATACGACAAACTTTCCCAAAACTGCTGTTCTTCTCCACACCAGCACCTCTGCACGTGTGCAGTTGCATCCCCAGAGGGAAAACCATTCCCTGGCCACCCCGGCCCCAAGGTCCTCCACAATAACCACAGATCATCCCCCATCCACCTTTCAGGCCTTCTGGGATAGGCTCAAGGGCAGAAAAGAAAGGAAAACTGTTCAGGGGAACCCACTAGAGAAGAGATGAGTAGAAAAGAAGAGGAAAGAAAACAAAGGAATAAATAAAATTAGGAGAGGGAAACACCACCCCCACTCACAGCCTGCAGCGTGTTCTTCGCCAGAGTGAGTTTTTCTTCACAGCTCAAAGCACCATTCTGGATTTTGTTAGCGATTTGTAGCAGCAATTCCAGCCTGCAATGACAGAGGGAGATGAGAGAGAGGTTTGGGATGTCCCTGTGGGCCAGGGGAGCAGGGGACACCCCTCCCAGGGGCACAGCACCGACCTCTCCACCGCCGGCCGCAGCAGCTTCTCGCGCTCCAGCATCTCTATGATGAGCTTGCCCCACTCCTCCTCCACATCGTTGGGGTGGTAGCCCTGGGGCAACTTGATTCGTCCAAATTCAATCCATGCCTGGGGAAAACATCAATGGAATGGCATTTCCCCTCTTCCATGAGCTCGTTGGGGATTACAGCAAGGAAAGGGCGGCTGTGAGCTCCTCTCCTGCAGTGAGCTGCATCCTTTATCCTCAGGGTTATTCCCACTTCCCCATTCCAAAATAAACCCAAACTGAGCACACTTTAGTCTTGCTAAAAGCACAACACTCCCACCTCCAAGCCTCTGGGTAGCCATGAAGAGCCTCACCTCTAGCAGTTTGTAGAGCTCCTCTATCCTTCCTTTTTCCTGCTCTTTCGCTGGGATTTCAGTTTCTTTGAAGTGTATGTACTGGTTATAAAGTGCCTGGGGTGAGAAAGGCTCGTCAGGAACCACCCTGGGGAATGCCAACCCCCCCTTCCCTCGGTGCTGAGCCCACGGGATGCTGCAGGTGGACGTTCTCCAGGACCTACCTTTAGCTCTACAGGGTTCTGGGGGAAGGATTTGTCTGACATGAGTATCGTGTGCTGCTTGATCCACGAGATGAGGGTCTCCACGCGGGCCTGGTATTCCCCCCACCTCGAATCCACCTCCTGCAGGGTGAGAGAGTCTTTGCAGAGCACTGCAGGCGGGCAAAGTCTCCGTGGGGAAAAGGGAGAGCCCAGCAGAGCACGGAGGGAACTGAGGTGCCACAATCAAGCCACTGGCGGATCATTTGTCAGCACCTCTCTCTGCTGGGGTGCCATCCCAGGTACCAGGGAGGAGGAGAAGGAGCTCCTTGCTGGAAGCTCAGTTTTCTCATGACCTCAAAACCCACAGAAGAACCTGCAGAGCTCGGAGGATGCCACAGCCCTACAGGCGCAGCAGCAGGAACGTTAATGGGAAAGCTCCTTCCACCCCTCGCACCCATCAGCCTCCTGCTCCAGGGAACGGGGAACCACTGACCCCCTCCTGCAACCACCAGCTGCCCCCCAAATCGCCACCCCAGCCTCCCAACCCCCAGCGACACTTACGATAGCGCTGATCCCTTCTCCTCCCTCGGGGACTTTGGGAAAGGCATCGTAGATTGAAGACACGTAAGTTATCACGGATTTCTCATCCGGAGAGGGGACATCCACGTCTGCCAAGGGGGAAGCAGAAAGGAAGTGAGGACTGGGGGTGGCCAGAGCAGTTGGTGTTTCCCTGCACCAGTTGCCTCCCCTGGCCACCCACCCTCAGCATCCAGCAGCCGCGTCACCCCCAGGCGCTCGGCGATCTCGAAGGCCTGCTCCAGGTTCTCCCTGTTGCTCTGGATCTGCACCCTCTCCATGTCCACCAGATCCGGCCTGCAAGACACGAACCAGAGTCGCAATGTTGGCAGACAGCACAAGGTGCCCGGGGCAGAGCATCCTGGATGGGCATTGCTGCCACCCCCCAAATCTGAGGGTTTGTCTGAGCTCCTGTCCCAGGCTGGTGGCTCTCTGAGGGGATCTGGGCTGCAGCACCTTCCCTGCTCATCCCCTTTGGGAAGGGCAGGTTCAGGCTGTGAAGGAAAACCTCTCGGTCCCCTTGACCAGCCTGGGCAGGAGCTGGTACTGCCAGCCCTGGCTCTGACTCGCTGCCCATGCTGAGCAGGCTCAAGGTGTGAGGGGCTGTGCTGTCCCTCAAGGAACTGTGAGAGGTTTAAATGCTGCTCAGGAGAGCTCCGAGATCCTTGGATAAAAGCACGGATGGAAGTGCAGCGCACCTTGGACAACAAAAGGGCAGCACTGGCACGTAACCACTGCAGTGCCCAGAAGTTCTTTTTGCCTCTCTCCTCAACTTCATTAAGATGTTCAAGGTGAATTTGTTGCTCATTTCACACATCCACTCCTCAGCTACCTGGCAGAAAGGATTCCAGGTAAAAAAGACTTTGCTCCCTGCAAGCCTCATCCATATCTTCAGGTTCTCCAAACCATCTCTGACACCAGTGGTGGCCAGAGACCCCCAGGGGATCCTCCTCCCTCCTGCCACCCCCACCACGCTCTCCACTGCTCCTTCCTGCCTTACCTGTATCTGTGGATGAGCGCGTTGAACATCTTCCCATCGCTCCAGCACGAGGAGAAGTTGGTGCACTTCACCCCGATGTAACCTGCCGTCACCTTTTGCGTCCACAGAAGCAGCTTCTCCTTGGCCGACATATCCCCCAGGTCCCCGCTGATGTAGATGTCGGAGATCTGTAAGGAAGTGGCACAGCCATGGGATGGTGCAGGAGCACAAAAGGCTCCACCAGGCACATCCTGTTTCTGTCAACTTGTCCCAGACCTGGCAGCTGCCAGGAAGGGCAGGAAACGTGTTGTCACCATGGGGGAGAGCCCACACGTGACAAACTTGGGACTGGAGCACCAGATCTGCAGGGGAGCGCCAGGGTGACGAGGTGTGGTGTGGTCTGGACAGACTGGAGGTCCAGAGCCAGACATTTGCCAACCCCGTTTCACAGGGGCATGAGGCGTTGCTTGGCCATGTAGCCCAGCCCAGCCTGGACAGGAGCTGCCACCACCAGACCCCGGGTTCCTGCTGCTGCTGCTGCTCCTCCACACCGTTCCCATCCGCTCCAGGGACACACCTCGCCAGGAACACAATGTCCTGGCGAAAGGAGGGACCAGGCAGGTCCCTTCCCGCCCCAGACATGCTGTGCTGACAGCAACGCTCCTGTACATCTGCTCCTCCTGCACAGCACCCATCACAAGGAGCCCCAGCACCCAGGACTCCCATCCAGCAGCACCCACGGTGTGCAGTGAGGGAGCACCCAAAGAGGGACCACCAAGAACATCCCTTGCCAAGGCTGCAGGTGTGGCAGGAGATGCTCCACCTCGAATTCAGGGCACACCAGGAGCATCTTGCTGTGAAAAAATACCAACTCAAGAAGTGAGAAACAGCACTTGGAGAAGTCTCTCCCTGACCTCCAGCCATGGGGCAGGGCCACCAACTCCATCCCGGGCAGAAGGGGAAGGATGAGGAGAAGAATGTTACATCCCCCCTTCTGCATCTCTGTGCCTAGAGGGGTGCTGGTGGCAGGGGTGACATGACCCACTTCCCCAACAAAAGACTGTGACAGTCACAGACCCCCCAGACTGGCTGCGAATCCCAGACTGGCACGTGACACCGCGCACGTGTCCCCACATGCCAGCATATTCCTGATTGGCACGGCTTCCTCCTCGCCCTCCCCCGCTCCAGCTCCCCAATTAGTACAATTACCTCCCCTTAATTAAGGGGCAGACAAAGGGGAGGATGTGAGCCGCTCAGATTTTCCGGGGTGCCCGTGGAAAGGCAACGCAGGCCGTTTGCTCCCCGGATTCCTCCTCCCCGGCGGCACCGCAGGGAGAAAGTGTGCCAGGACCCAGCCCTACCCGCTACCCCGAAAACACCCAGTTGCTTTATTCCTCGCCAAAAATACACCCAGCTGGGTGCTGGCACTGCACAGGTCCCAGCTGTCTGACATCCCTTTGCAGGCAGGAGACAGGGACCTGCAGGATTATCGTCTCTCTGCCGGTGTCATTGGTATGCTGCAGCTCACCTCCCTCTCCCGAGCCTGATACGCTCATCACACATAAAACTGCTCTTTGTCAGCTGCCGCCACACCGCCGGCGCTGCCGTTAACCCCTCCAGCCCCAGGGCTGCGTTTCCTTAGGGATGTCGGGAGCTGGCACGGCAGGGGCAGGATGGACAGGGAGATGCGCTGGGTGAGCAGCAGGATGCAGGATGGGACCCTCCACATCGTGAAGGGAGCAGGGAAGGACTCACAAACCCCCACCTGCTCAGCACCCCCTTATTAATTACCTGACAGCTCTTAATTAAGAGCAGAATGAACCCTTCTGTGAAGCCACCCATGGGCTGAGCCCCACCAGGGCTCTCCAGCCCAACGAGGAGCACCTCACAGCACCCAGTTCTGATAAATCCTTTATTTTTAACCACTGACACAGCACGGAGGTTCTCCAACCACTGGGCCTCTCCCCTGAGAGCATCCTTGCAGGAGACCCTCCCAGAGATGCGTTTACAGAGGTGCAGGATGCGGCACCAGCTCCACCCTCCTTTCTTCACATGTCTGTGACAGGACAAAGATTTAGGGAGGCACCAGCGAGAAAAGAGAGCGGAAACTCGCAGGACCTGGGGCCAAACCCTTCCAGCACCAGCCTCATGCATCAAGCAACTGGTGGCAGGATGCTGAAGGCCAAACAGTGCCTGTGACACTGCTCCCAACCCAGCAAAGGTATTGGGGGTCACTGCTGCTCAAGCCACACGCTTGTCCCGGGGTGTGCAGAGCTCAGCCACACACAAGGGCACCTCTGCCTGCCTTGTCACCCCCAAAGAGCAACCTCCAAACAGCAGTAACAGGCTCCAAAACACAGTATCATCCCCTCCTCTTCCTCTTAGGAGATGTCTCGGAGCAGGCAGAGCTCTCCTGTCTCCACGTTCACCCGCTGACACCCACCTGGGAGGTGAGCACAGGCAGCAGGAAAGGGACACCCCAAACTCACACCTGACCCAGCAGCACCTGTGTCACTGGGGACATCAGTGGCATCGAGACCCTGCACGAGCGCCAGCCGCACCCACAGCTCCGGTGACAGACACTCTCAGTCTGCCCGTGCCAGGAGCAGAGGACAGAACAGAGACACTTTCCCAAGGGAGATGCTGGAGGGGGAAAGGCTCGGGTTGCTTTCTGCACCAGCGTCCTCCCACCCACACTCAGCACGAGGTTGCCCCTTGCTGGGACGACCAACCCCAGGGGCCACCAGGATCTGGGGTCCGCTGAGCCAGGTCCCCCCACCCCGCTCCAAAAAGGGGGTGAGGGCACACACAGACACTGACCATTGCTCCGGCTGTCCCCGAGCTCCCCCTCCGAGCCCAGCCCTCGGCAGCGAGCCTGTGGCCACCATCAGAGGGTGACACCGTGGTCCCACGGGCTCCTGTGCCCTTGGCTGGCCGGTCACTGCCGTACCCCGAGGAGCTCCGGGCCGCGCTGAAGGAGGACGGGCTGCGGGAGGCCGGCAGTCCGTGCCCATCTCCCTCCCCGGACTGAGACGATGGCAACCCTGAGGTTCTCCCCACGCCGGGGTTTTCCAGCTGATCCACCATGGGGGACGGCGTAGACAGCTCCGAAACGGTGCCCGGCTCTGCTGCGGAGGAGCAGGTCCACGCGGCGCTGGAGCTCGGATCCTCACCGCCCTCTTTCCCCCAGGCATCCCTGGCACTGCCAGCCCCCGGCTCCCGCCGTTTCGCTGGCTCCTCGCCGGACACGGTGCTGGCCGGGGACAGGATCCCCTCGGCGCGGCCATCGGTCCCCTCTCGCAGGGGCAGCAGCACGGCCCGGCAGCTCCTTGAGCCGCTCCTCTGCAGCTCGACCAGCCGGCTCACCGCCTTCTCGCAGTCCTTCTCGGCGGGGTTCTCCAGCAGACGGGCGATGACGGTGGTGCCTTCCTCCCGGGCAGCTCCCGCCACACCCGGCGGCCGCTGCGGCTCCAGCACCAGCCGAGCTCTCTGCACCTCCCCCTGGAAGCGCTCCTTCACCTGCACGATGATCCCGGGGTCGGGGTCCCCTCCGCGGGGCTCCTCTCCTCCCTCCTGCCGGGGGGCTGCCTTCGACTTCGCCACCTCCTCATCCTCAGCCGCCGGGGGCTCCTCCTGCGGGGCTGCCTCCGGCATCGCTCTCCTCTTGCCTCTCCTCCTCCTTTTGAAGCGGACCCTTTTTTTGGGAGACAGCGGTGCCTTTCCCACAGCTTTTTCCTTCTGCTCTTTAACGCAGCCCAGCGAATTCCCCATCTCCTCCCGCTCCTCCTCGGCGCCCGCAGTAACGCAGCCAGGCGAGTCGCCGGCTCCCGAATAAATCCCAAACTGGGCTTCATGGGATCAAACGCCCGGCTCCCGGCCGCCGTCCCTCCTGCCAGCCCTGCTGCCACCGCCACCGCTCCAGACAGCCATCTTACAGCCTGGGCGCTGCGAGGAGACAAATTCAAAGCATCTCACTGCAGTTCAGAAATCACTTGACCTAAAAGCAGAGGGAGCGGGGATTGGCTGCGGCGTCCTTCTCTCCAAATATGAGGTAATTGGAGCACGGCCCTCGCCAACACAAACAGGGAGCAGGAATCGGGCAGCGGAGCGAGGAGGGGAGAGGGTGGGGAAAGGGAGGGGGGGATAAAACACAAAACCCAAGGAAGGTTGGCAAAGGTAGGATAAAGGAAGGGGTGGGAGATAAACGGGGAGGGAAAAGAAAAGCAGGGAGGAGTCAGAGTGACTCTGCACGCTCTCGCCAACCGGCTCCGCAGGGCTGTTTCCTCTTCGGTTCGGGAGGTTTGCTCCTTAATTCCTCACGCCAAGAGCCCCAAAAGACCAGCTCACGTGCCCACACTCCTGCCAGGCTCACCCAGTTCGGGGCACGGAGGGGCAGCCCAATGCGCCCTGGGGACCCGGCATCGCTTCAGGAGCTGCAGTCAGAGAGTCCCAGCAGGAATGGTGGCGTGATGCTCCCCATCCCAGTCTGGCCCCAGTCCTGCCCCTCCCCTGAGGCTCCTGCCCCAAATGCTGCCCAGGGCAGGGGTTTGAGGAGCACGGAGCATCCCAACCCTGCTTGCCAGCTCAGAGGGTCCAGAGCAGGGTAATTAAAGTGGAGGGTGCACCCAAAAGAGGGGGTGTGACAAAAATTGGGGAACAAGGGGCATAAAGATGGGGGGGACTGAGCTCCGCCTCAGCAAGCAGGGAAACACTCAGTGAGGAGCAACCCAGGAGATGACTAAGGAAATCAGTGACCACAAGAGCTCCCGGGGCACAGGGAAGCCCTCAGGGCATGGGGGGCATCCCCCTCATCTTCACCCCTCCGGCTCCCAGCAGAGCTGGAGGTGCCTGGGCACCACACCGGCACCATCCCACCCCAAACCTCTCCCAAACCTCTCCCGGGTCCTCCCAGCCGCCTGCCCCCAGGCAGCAGCACAGGGACACGGGAGATTAAGAGGCTCACAATGGAGCTACAACCCCAGAAAAAATCCCGTTAACACCGGCGGGGGGAGAGGACGCCCAGGCTCGGCGGCACCAGCTCCCCGTGCCACCCACCCCTGTCCCCCACGGCTGGGTCGGCAGCGTCCCCTCACAGCCAGGCACAGAGTGGAGCCAGGACCTCACGATGTCCCCATCCCCACTCTCACGGTCCCCTGCAGCAGAGGATGCACCAGGGCAGGGTGACTGCGAGGACAAGGTGCCACAGCCAGGGCCCCACTGGAGATGATGGTGAGTCATCACCATCCAGAGCCTGCTTGACCCCGGCAGCTTCCCAGGGCCAAAGCTCGGGATGAGCGCCTCGTCAGCAGCCCTACACTCAGCTTATCCCTGTGCTCCTCCCAAAAGCCTCTCTCTGAGGCACTGCCCACCCTGGCAAAAATAAAACCTTCCTTGTGAATCTCAAAGCCAGCGCTTGTCCCATCTGGGAGGTGCCAGTGGGGACACAGAGGGATGATAAAGACACAGCAGCTCCCACGGGCTCGCAACCCAGGAGATGACTAACCGAGCTAATGCCACATGGCCCCGAACTGCTGACAGCAGCACCGCTCCGCAAGCCCCACATGCCAGCACACCGGTGGCACTGGGGACACACATCACCCCCCTGAGGGCATCAAAGCTACAACTGGATAATTTGAGGCTATTAAAAACCCCAAACCCTCTTTTCCAAGAACATCTCTAGCACACAATTGCTGGAGACGGTCCCAGCCCAGGGAGCTTCTCCCATCCCGGTCCCAAACCGCCGTCACAAAGCTGACACATTCCACCCCCATGAAATGAAAAGTCCTGCGGTTGCTCCGACCACCCAGAGGGGCCGGGAACCACTCAGGATAACAGTCCTGCGGCCCCTTCTGAATTTGCTCTTCTCCAGAGCCTCCAGCTGAGCAAACAGCTACGCCAACAACCCCCGCCCCGGTGCCAACCGGGAGGCCACCGCACACAACCCTCATCCTTAATGATTCCATTATGTAAATGAGGAGAAAAGGGTGCTGCTGTTCTCTGACACATTGCAACGTGTGGTCATCCTCCAGCCCCGTCCATGTGCCGGCACCGCCACGGAACACGCAGGAACACGGATGTTGGCACCCCAGAGAGACAACGCGCTCCCGCCGCCCGTCCCGCGTCCTCCAGCGAGGGATTTCCGTGCCCTACCTGGAAGTGGAGGATGATGGTCCATATGAGCCCCAGGGTGAGCTTGGGGTTGCCATCCGTGATGTCATCGTTGCGGATATTCACCAGTTTCACCTGAAAAAGACATGACAGGGTCAAAGCTGCCCATCAGCCTCGTCCAGAGAGCAGGGGGACATGTCCCCCACCACGCCGTCCCCAGGGGTCACCCCTGGCACTCCAAAGGGATGCAACGCCCCAGCACTTCCCAAGGAGGCAGCGAGGCCACCTCATCTCCTGGCTGGGGAAGGATTTTTCCATGTTTCCAGCACTCTCCATCCAGAATCGCTTCCCCTGCACTTAATGGCTTTACTTCAGCTCACAGAGCAGCGCCCCTGGAGCCCCAGCACTGCTGCATAATTGAACAGCTACAGCCCACAGAGCACGGGTACAAGGGGATGACCAAGCTTTAACTCCATCCTGGGCTCCAAACCCAGCTCTAACCAACCAGCCCTAACAAAGGTGCTGCCCTCGCTCTCCTCCCCTGGGGAATTCCTGGCTCCCGACCCCTCCACAGGACCCCACGATGAGTCCCTGGCAGAAGTGTCTGGGGTCAGACATCTCAGCAAGGCCACCAGGCCACTACACTTCAAAGGAAAAAGCTGCTTCATCCAAGTGGAGAAACAAGTTCCCAAGAGCCCTTGGCAAATTGTCTCTCTCAAGGAGCTGGGGAGAAGGAAGAGGCGGAAGGGGCTGGAAGCAGCTCACCCTCCCTGGAGTAGGGAATGTGCTCAAATTTATTCAGTGCCCTCAGGCCAGCAGCAAGAGAGAGAGAGAGAGAAGCCTCTGCTTCAGCATGAATTTATCACCATCATCGTCTTGGCATATCTGGGAACATCACGATGGGGAGACCTGACCCAACAGGCAGAACAGGACACCTGGCCCCAGGGCTGCGGGGGTTTCACCTGCACAGCCAACAAGTCTCGGGATGCATCCCATTGCTCCGGGCGGGATCTGCCCAGGGGTGCGGAGCGTGACTGGTCCCTGCACAGGCACAGCGGGGCCAGCAGCTCCCAACAGCCCAGCGGAGGGAGCCTGCCCTCCAAAAACCATGGGATAATCAGTCTGTGCTGACATCCAGAGGGGGGATGCCACAAAGGCACCTGGCTGTGCCAGCACTGAGGCCATGGCTGTGTGGGCTGGGCAAAACCAGCTGCCACATCTCCCCCAAAGCTGGTGGGATGTGTCACAGCCGCTCATCCCCATCGCCAGGATCTGCTGAGGAGCTCCCAGCGAGGCTTTTGGGTCACTGAAGTGACTGTTGGTGACATTTGCAATCCCCCTTCCCAGAACTGCAGTCTGGTCCCTCATTTCCACAGCAGTTTTTGTGTGGGTTTCAGAGGCACAAACCCCACAGGGAAAAGCCCCCCCAAAAGTCATCCTCAACCAGCACCACAGACAGACACACCCCAGAACAGGCTGACACTGATTCTCGACACCCTTCCCAAGGCCCAGCCAGGAGAAAGAACCCCAAACCGCCCAGCTCTGCTGGGTGAGGCTCTCCCAGCCCTTACCTGTCGCTGCTTCAGGAAATCCAGGGCAATCTGCACGTTCTGCAGCCGGTGGAAGCGCATCCGCCCCTTCTCACGTGGCTGCAAGAGAGAGGCAGCAGCTTCAGGTCAGGCTCACGGGGCTGGGCTGGCAGCACCCCACATGCACAGTGGTCCCCCCCTGGATCCTCTGGGAGCTGTCAGCGTGCTGGTGTGACCCCCTGTGCACCCACACACCCTGCTGTGTCTTGTTCTGGAGCAAACAAAGCCATTGAGAGTCGCTGCACAGTCCTGCCCTGGTGGGACATGGAGGTGGGAAGACACCAAGATCTAGAATTCCGCTGAGACCCTGAGGATCTGGGTCCAGGCCCGGAAAGAGGAATGACTGACTCGGCCTCCAGGATCCCAGGGAAGGATCTCAATCACTCCATGGCCAGCCAGACAAGCAGGGAAAAGGGCTCAGCAAAGAGATGGACCCAACAGGAAGGGGCAGGTTTGTCCAGGTGGAAGCAGAGGTGGGACATGGGGCTCCAGGCACGGAGTGGCCACAAGTCCCCAGTGATGGCAGAGGAACCCTGACCTCAGCATCAGCCCCTCCAGACCCACTCAGCTCCTCCTGGGTGTGGGCAGGGGCTGCTGCTCCAGGTACCATCTCTGAATCCCTTGGGAAGGGGAAAACGAGACACCCTGAGCCTGGGCTGTGCCTGTTGCTGCTGCAGGTCAGGGACTTCCCAAGGTGGCCAATGGCTGAGCTGTGGTCAGAGAAAGGGTATGGGATGCTGGGTCTGCTTGGAAGCAGCAGGAGGGAGAGGATCAACATCCAAATCCTGATCCCAACCTCAATATTGGGAATCACCAGGTCGTTCATAAAATCACCCCCCCTGCCATGGGGATCCATGTTCTGAACTGTCAGGACACCCCAAGTCCTCAGAGTCATTTTCCTTCCCCAGCCCGAAGGGAAGAACTGTCCCTGCAAGCAGAAGAGCATCTCCAGATGGGGAGAGCATCTCCAGATGCTCTTCTTCAGGGGAACATCTCCAGAGCTGCAGGTGACCCTCAGGAAGCTGCTACAGCCCCAGCTCTTCCTGCACTGCTCCAAAGAGGTGACACTGCACAAGGGCACCATCACCCAGAGCACAGGGGCTGGAAAACACACCTTCTCTTACACCTGAGCAAGTTTTGGAGTCCTTGTGACCCTTGCCTGGGGCTGGGCTGTGCTCGCTCCCACCTTCACTCACATGCAGGGGGTTGCTGGGTGTGCCCCTCATCCCAGGAAGTGCCTGTGCCCGGAGCCTGTCCATGCAGTGCCAGGTGAGCAGCCATCAGAGGGGCCCAGCAGTGCGCAGGACCCATCCCTGTGCCCTCCCTCCCCGCGGAGGGGACACATGCTGTCACACCGGGTGGGTGCCCTGCCTGCCGGCGGACACTGCGGGGCACGGGCAGATAATCCAGCTCCCGGGAAAACAGCCCCGAAACGAGGGCGTCTCTCCACTCTTCCAGCTTCCCCCCGCTCAAGGTGGGTTTGATCCAAAACCATGGCTCAAACCAGCGAGGGGAAGGCTGGGCTGCACTGGACTATCTGACGGCACTCCAGTGTCCGCCGGGGATCCGCTGCGGCCGGGGCAGCTCAACCTACTTCTTCATCATCATCATCTTCCTCCTCACGCTCCTCGCTGCTCGCACGGCACCAGGCCGGTGCCCTCACCAGGCGAAGGCTCCTCTGAGCTGGCGGCTCTACGGGCTAACGAGGACGGGAGGGACGGCGACAGGAGGGTGACACGACAGGGAGGACAAGATGGAAACCAAAACCCAACAACCCAGGCACAAGGAGAAACAAAAGAGCAAGGGATGAAGGCAGGTGGGTCTCTGGAACACCCCAGGCTCCAGCACAGGAATCTCCTGCCGATTTGGGAAGCTGAAGAGCAGGAAGCTGTCTGGATCAGGAGTAGCGTGATCCAGTTTTTCAGCCCCCACAAAAACCGATTTGGCGTCTCTGGAGGGTAACGGAGGGAAGGGAGGAGGTCTTTGCCCAGATCCTATTTTTGGGGAAAGCTAAAATAATTCCTGCTGTGCTACTCTGTCACAGCAACCGGGATCCTCGTGGAGCTGAGGGAATGTGTCAGCCTGGGAAGGAGGAGGAGGAGGAGGAGAAGGAAGGAGGGGGGACTCCAAGAGAAGAGGTTTGCACTGACTGCTACAAACCCAGCTCGTGCAGGAGCTGAGCAGTGGGAAGGAGCCTCAAATCTGAGCACACCGTCACAGAAGCAGTTTTCAGTCAAACCTACTATTTTCCATGAGCCACATACAGAAGATGAAGGTGTTTAAGTCTTATCCAAAAAAAGGGGCTCTGCCCAAGGCACCCTAAACAGATGCTCTGGGGATATCCAAGAGACCAGCCTGGGGAACAGGGCTTTGAATGAAAATGTATAACAACAAAATAATAATAATAAAAAACATATTATAATAAATAATAATAGTAATAATAATTTAAAAAGCCAAAACGACAGACTGAAAACAAAACTAACGGGGTAAGAAATGACAGCTGGTGGCTGGGAGTGGAGGGGTGCGGGAGGGAGGGCGGAGGGGGCTCGGGTGGGGGTCTCCAGCATCCCTGCTCACCCCTGGGGACTCACCAGCTTCACTCCCGACAGCACTTCCAGGAGGGAGATGAGGTTGTGGCCATCCCGTAAATCCTCGTAGAGGTCATTGATGTGCTTGCGCACCTGGGGAGGGGAAAAGCCGTCAGTCAGCCCACCTCCAACTGCAGCCCCAGAGTTATCGCCAAGGAGAGCAGCCTCCCCTTCCCCAAACGACCTGGCAAAAAGTGCTGCCAGTTTTACACATGGAAATCAAACTGTTCAACCATCTGTGCCCCGGGTAATCCCATAATGCTGCACACAGATCCCTGCAGGAAGGGGAGGTTTAACTTCTCACATTCCCACCTCCCAGAACACAGCACCCAGATTCCAGAGGAGCTTTCCATGGACCACATGCAGCCTCTGCTCCTGCTCCTCCCCAGGCACCTTGTCCTGGGGTTTTACCCATCTGGAAATCTCCAGATGTTTTCCCACAGCAGCCTCAAGATTTTTGTGTTTCTCCCTCTTTTGTAAGATTCAGAAAGCAGCCAAGAGCTTGGCACAGAGCTTTGTAAAGCTGGCAGGAAAACACAGCTGGGACACCTTGTGCCCAAATCACTTCCTTTCCTCCTTTTTTTTTTTATTTTTTTGGCGAATGGAGAATTAATTAAAACCCACCCATCACTAACCAAGAAAAATGCAGGAGGCACCTCGTGGTGCCATGTTAATCCTGCTTAACAAACCTGCCCCTGGGCACGCTGGATCTCCTCTCCATGCAGAAGCATCCTTTAAAGGGCAAAAAAAAAGCCCATTTTCCCTGGCAAGGGGATGTGAGGGGACAGCCAGGATCCCCTCCTTCACCCTGGAATGTGGGAGGATGCACAAGCCCCGTGCTAAGCAAGAGCCAGGTGCCCAGGAGTGAAAAGCAATTAAAGGACTGTGTGGTGATGCTACAGTGCCCTCCAAAGGCTCCAGCACATTTCCAGCACATCCCACTCTGCTCTGAGCAGAGACACATCTCAACGCTCAAATCAAACAGTCCTAGGCACAAAATAAAAATTAAAAACCCTTAAAAAACCATTTGTCTTCCAGTCCCGAGCCAGAACAGACCGACGGTCATTTAACCAGCTCTACAATAAAATACGTGACTCTTACCTTCATCAAGTGTTTATTGACCCATTTAGTGAAGGTTTTCTTTTGGACTCTGTCCCGTTCATCTGTCAAAAGAAGACAAAGGCAGCTCTTGGTCAGTGGTTCTCATGCAGAAACTCCAATGACTTTGAAATGAGGGGAAGAGACAGAGGGATCGCCGGCGGTGCCAGGACGGATCCGGCGCCGGCGCAGGGAACAGAGGCGGCTTATCCAAGGGTTAGTGAGGGATGTTCACGCGGCTCCGACATCTCCCTTGGGCTGGGAAACAGGAGATGGGACAAAATACACTGGGTTTTTTTTTGGTGGGAATAATGTTATTTAGTGAACACAGCGTGGATGAGTGGGGTAACTCCAGCTGGCAGCACCAAATGTGGCTGCCCTGTGTCTCCTTGGAGGCAGCGCAGAGAGGGACGGGGGGGGTTTGCCTGAGCCCCCCCTACTTTAGGAGGGGTTCCCCCTCCCCTGCCCGCTCCTGGAAGGCTTTAAGGCGTTACATAAACCCCCAGATGTCCCGTAACAGGCCCCGGCCGGGCACTGCCAGAGCGTGCAATTAGCAGCTTATTGTGCTGCTGTATTTTTGGTTCATTGGATTGCCAGGATTTAATGGTTATTTCTGTCCCACAGCTCAGCCCCCGGCCAGGCACTGGGGGATCTGAATGCCAAGAGAACAGGGTGACAAGGTGGGTGACATTCCCCAGGGGGGTCTCATCCCCAGGGGTGGAGGGGTGGTGGGATGGAAGATCCAAGGTCATGTCAAGCAGCAATGGAGGAGCTCTAGGCAGGATTTTTTCCCCATGGAAAAATTAATATGAGAAGAAAAACAAAGGCAAATAAGGCAAAAGGAGAGGGCATGAGATGGGTCACACACTGGAAGGACCCAGAGGGCACAGGGGGGTCCCACTCTGCTCCCACTCCCCCATGCCCAGGCAGTGGGCAGCAATCCCAGCAGCCAGCCCTGGGCCCAGCGGGATCACCTGGTTTTAACAACATCATCTCGGAGGAAAAGGTTCTCAGCACCAGCCCACAGCACACGGCCCCAGGCTCCTGAGCACCGTCCCATCCAGGCCAGGGGATCCCCTGGGATATTTGTGAACAGATGAGCCCCTTTCCCCAAAAAACATCCCTTTGACATCAGGGTCCACCAGGCAGCAGCACCCCTTGCTTTGGTTTTAAGCCAAAAATCAAGAAAAGGGAGAAACTCAGCATCTCTCAGCCCGAGCTCCCCATCCACACCTTGTGTCCTGCCACACAGCCCCGTGTCCCCCTTCCTGGGATGGGAGGGTCACTGGGGGTCCCTGCACAGCCCCAGGGGCTCTCAATAAACCCCTCTGACATCTCCATCCACACAGATTGGAAAGCACCACCCAAAATCCCTCCTCTTCCTCATCCACCCCACGGCTTCCCCTTCCAAAAGTGCCGCAGACAAACACGTGGCACACGGTGACGCGTCACATCCCCATGTCCCACCCTGTGCCCCCGCCAAGGCACGGACACAACCAGGTGCCAAAATCTATGCCTTGGTTGAACGACATCCACCGTTGCTTCCCATCCTGCCAGGCCTCGGCTTCCCGGGACAACAACGCGGCTGAGCCACAGAGCTGCCGCCTGGCACTGCCATCCAGGGGACACTGTGTCACTCCCACACGTTTCTGGGGACTTTCCCTTCACTCGACCCTCCCAGAGGCGCAGCGTCGGGTCCCTTCACAGCCCTGGTGTTAATTCGGGGTGGATACAGCTCATACCACCCCGTGCCCTGGGTATCCCACGGGCTGAGCAGGGGAGGGAGGGCAGTACTAACCGATGCAGCACATCCGGCACACCAGGCAGGCGCTCAGCCGCCTCCTCTCCCCGGAAAGATTCCTCCTCTCCATCGCCCCAGCCCCGCACGGGGAGCGCTGGGTCCTGGCAAAGCAGCTGCTGCCTCCTGGCTCCTTTCTGGCAGCACCACCCACTCCACGACCTCGGGCGCAGCGGGTGTGGATGGGTGAGTTCTTAGCCACAGCTCCTCCCACCACGCCACTTCCTACCCCCAGTGCCCTCGGCGTGGGCACCGGCTGTTCCTCCTCCGGGGCATCACCGCAAATCTCACCGCAACGCCAATGGCCTCTGTGCCCGCCGTTCCTCGGCTCCTCACGCTTCTCCAGGCGCTCCCAAGCCCAGGGTGACCCCAGGGCAGCCACCCTGCGACAGCAAAATCCTCACTGACGGTCCCAAAGGCCAGCGAAGCAGCTTGGAGAAGTCCCAGCATGGAAGGGCAGAGCCGTCCCTCCACGGTGCAGCTCCTGCGGGCACAGGCTCGCCCCGCAGAGCCGGGCACTGCCCGCTGGCCGGCTCTTGGCTTGTTTTCCCCTCGTCTTGTTTTCCAGTTAATTGCACCAGGGACAGGAGGGACAATGCCGAGCTGTTCTCCCGGCTCCCGCCTGCCCGCCCGCAGCTTCTGCCCAAATCATGTCCCGGGTCCGAAGCGCCGGAGCCACAGCCCCGCTCGGCACACGGGGAGATAACGGGCTGCCTTATCACCACCTCTCTTCCTTTTCTTCTAAATATAATCCCCCTGCAGCCCTTCTGCCAGCTGCTGCCCTGGCAGGGAGGGCAAGAGGAGCCGGGCTGCTGCCTCCAGAAGGCAGGAGCGCGTTCCCGAGCATCGCACGGAGCTCACGGGGATGGAGGCACGTCACCGAGTCCCACACGGACAGTCTGCAGCCAGGCACTTCCAAAGCTGGATCCAAGGGATGCCCACAGGCCGGCAGCTTCCTGGAGAGCTCCCTCTTCCCATCTCCTGCAGAAGGGCAGGGCTTTCCTCCTTTCTTTTTTCTTTTTTTTTTTTGCCCTGTCTCCCTGGGCTCCAAACAGATTTCACCTCCCCGGCCCGCACCCGCACTATCATCTGAGCTAATAATAATGCTGGTTACTGCTTACTAACAATATTAAGGCATTGCAAGCTTATCTCTCCCTGGCTAATCTTTTCCAGAGTCACCCTGACAAACAACTTGTTGCAATCACCCTGTGCTCGTTCTCTCCCTGGCCCAGCAGAGGCTCTCGCTGGCCCCAGCCACCAAGAACCACCACGTCACCCGCCAGGGGCAGCGAGCAGAGGCAGCGGCCTGGGCAGCAGGAAGGTCGCAGTGGCCAAAGGAAATCTGTCACTGCAAAGACAAGCCAGTGGCAGGAAAAGCAACGGCAGAGCTTCAAGTGCCCCCACACACACAAGGCATGGAGCAAAGGCTGGGGCCAGTGGCACGGGGAACATCGTTGGCAAACAAAGATTGAACATGAGGTTCAATTCCCCACATTGCATATCAGAGCTCGGCCTATCACACGCCCCAAAAGGGGGATCCCAAAGGAACCAGGGCACTGTCTACCCTGCAACAAAACTGCACAAATCCCCCTCAGAGGGGTAGAAGCACCAAAGACCAAGGAGCACTGGTGGCTGCACAAGGCGAAGGTGGGTTTGGGGGGTTTTCCCTCTGCTTTGGTCCCACAAAAAGGGAAAATCATCCTGTCCCACAGCTGGTTTCCAGTGCTCCTATTCCAGAGGCATCAACGGAGCATGGAAAGAAAAACTCCCACTCACCATCCTGCTGGACTTCAGAGCCCCCAGGCGCTTGCCATCATCACAGGGACGGCTCCCACAGGCGCTGGGTGCCAGAGAATTCCCCCGGCACCACCACAACACCCTGCACAGACAATCCCCCTCCGGTTTGCCTGAGGCAGCCTCTGTCCTGGCAGCCTGCCTGGCCCCAGCAGCTCCCAACACGTCCTGCCAGGAGCTGCTGCTCCCCCAAGGATGTCTCCTCCAGCACCTCTGGCCTTGCTCGCCCTCACCCTCCATCACCGGGTGCCTCCTCCTGCCTCAGGCTGATGCTGCCAGAGCCCTGTTCCAGCATCACGAACCAGCAGGGCACAAAGTGCCTGGGCTAATCCCAACCCTGGCTTTGCACCCTCCATCCCACCGGTGCCCACTGCTCCACCTGGCCATCCCTGGGAGGGAACTCAGGGGTTTCATGACACCCACAGGCTCCTGGAGTAAAGCTGGGAGGTGACTCTCCACATTTCTGCCTCTGCTCATTAATTCCTGCTAAACCCAAAGGAATTTGGGAAACCTCAGACAGTGCCCTGCAGTGGATGAGCTTGAGGACACCTCCGAGCCCACACTCAGTGTGAAAGTGGCATCTAACAGGGAGGGGTTGGTTACTTAAAAATGCCAACAAATCAGGTTTTTATGCATTGGAACCCATCGCTTTCCCTTCAAGGCAAGCAAACAATGGGAATGTGCGGGGTTTTTTCAAACCTGGTACTGTTGAGATGGGGGATATGCAAAAAAAAAACCCCACCCCTGGCTGGCTGAGGAGCACGAGGTATTTAAAACACGCTGGCTGCCAACTTGAGAGCTGACATAATCCATCATGACAACAGAGCCAACCAGGCAGGATTTACAGAGCCTTTCACCCAGGGAGAGGAAACAGAGCCTGATTCAGCCTGGAAGAATGCACAAGAGATACCTGCGGTGGAAAAGGATCCAACACCCGGATATTTAATGAGGGAGACACCCGAGAAGTGGCGATGCAAAGGAGAGCGGGGCGGATGCTGGGAGAGCATCACACACCAACAAAGACCTGCTGCAAGAGGACCTTTGTCTTGCAGGATGCTGTGCCCATGGGATGGGCTTTACCCGCCCTTTACTGGGAAGGAGTGATGAAGGAAAGCAGATATTGAATGTATTTGCTGCTTGCAACACTCGCTCCAGGATTTTTTCCAAAAAGGATGGATGTGGGGGGGGGATATATCCCTCCAAGATGGGCAAAGCAGCAGGTCGGTGTGGGGAAGAGACAGTAAAGGTGAGAAGCATTTGGGAGGTCCCTGGATGGAGCAAAGCACATGGCTGGAGAACCCTGCCTGGACACAAAGATTAAGTGGACAAGGAATGGTGGGTCAGCAGCAGGAATTGCAGCAAGTCTGGGTTTACTGGGTGACAGGGCGCCTTCTGCACAGCAACCTATTTGTGCAATCCCCCCTCAATCTCCCTCTCCCAGTAGTTTAGAGGGAGAGAGGAGGAGCAGTATCCCTAAACAATATCCAGGGAAAAGTCCCTGAGCGGCGGCCAGGCTGCCAGTCCCGCCCCTTCGCATGGAAAAAGAGAGAAAGAAAAGGAGGAATCGGTCACGGCCGCGGGAAAAGGCCCCATGCGGAGGCACAGGCGAGAACGAGCATTGCTGGGAAAAAAAAATAAAAATCCAGGAGGAATCAAAACAAACAATTCCCAAGAGGAAGAGGCCGGCAGGGAGAAGGAGCTACCGAGACCTTGTCCAGGGCCTTGGAGCTGTTGCACATCCCTGTAACGAATGCTCACCCTCCCTGGGCAGTCATGTGCCAGCCCTATTTTGGGAAACTGAGGCAGGGTCAGCCCCAGCTGCTCGGCGAGGCCGGGCCAGCTCCGGGAGCAGCTCCTGGGGCTGCGTCTTGCCGGGTGGGAGTGACACTCTCCCGCACCGGGGCAGAACCGTGGGATTGTACCAGACAAAAACCAACCTCATCCCTGGCGACACCCACCCCCATCCCATCCCATCCCCGTATAGGCTGGGAGTGGGTGCTGCGGCCAAATTTAGGCACTACAACCTCTGACATCCCCCCTCCCACCCCCCCCC